>JBAMJV010011605.1:0-43599 GCA_037951105.1 Echinarachnius parma
GAAAGTTACTTTATCCTTTCAAAGAGCTGCCAGAGTGTGGAAAGCCTTTTTTGCTTGTATATTTAGTGTTAGTATGGTAAATAATATTTGGTGATTTTCTAGCATACTTACAGATTTCTGTTAATGTTAGTATTTGATATTCAAACCGTCACGGATTTGGAAAGAATAACGAATTATGATAAAACGAACACTACCAACGAACCTTTAAAAGTGTTGTACCACAAAATCCTCGACGAATCCAACAAGTTTATAAATATTCATGTCCACAGTCAAGTTTTCAGAAACTAGGATATTTCTAAGGTAAGTCTCCGTGTTATATCCTTCGTGTAATTACAAATCCGCGCTGAATGTTGTAAAGAAACCCCTTTTTTCGGATTTATGAAGGTGAATGAGAAATTATTCAGATAAGATATTTCCAAACAGTTCTGCACTTTTATCTTGATGTCCTTAAATCACATACAAATCCAGTTTTATTCAAAATGGAAACCTTCACGATCTGCGTATAATCGTTATCATAATTATGCACATCCCTTGTCTCGGTTATAGAGTTGGCCCTAAAAGACAAACTTTACATTGCAAGCAGCATAAGACTGCGTTTTGATTTTTTTATATTTGTGTAATGCACTGTAAACTTGTATTACATACATATTATAAATAGAACCTGCGTCATACTCAGATATACTTTATAATATTCACATCGCCTACCATAGAATAACCAGTGAAAATACTACCTCGGTAATTGAGGTAACTAAACGACCGCTTAACTATTAAATGGATGGGAATTATTGCCGAGGTTGAAAAGTTTACGGAATTACAAAGTGGGGAATTTGACATAATTTCTTTGTATTTTTGTATTGGGGAGAAAATGAAAACACTGTGATAATTGAAAGGGATCATGATTTTAAAGACAAATTAACTTTGTTTGATCAAAATCTGTTCACAAGCAGCTGACATGCCCATTAAAAGGATGGTACAGTTCTGCAACGGACTAAGGTCGATCCTGGCCCTCTCTTCTTCACCTTTCTATTCTTGATATACAGTGGCCTAGCGTGACCGGACTGATTGGTGGCCCGGTAATTATTGGAGGGGGAGGGGGGGGGGGGGGGGGGGGGTGCTATATATGTACTGCTTTATTTTTAAATGATTTTCCCTTCATATTTTTTTGGCGGAAAATGTCAAATTATTTGTTGTAGTATAATACTCGACTGGCACTGGAACGCATCTGTGATTGGGGAGGGTTTACAATTCGTTACCTATTTATTCCCCTGTATGAACAGCATGTTTGCCGTACAATTAGTTCCCTTTTCCCTTTTATTTGCATTATTTATTTATTTATTTTTTTTTTTTGGGGGGGGGGCTACATTTCCTGGGGTAACCAATGTTTGTTTGCAAGGGAATTTGGGGGAGGCATGAGCCCTTTTATACTAACTTGAAGTGTAACTTTAGGAACAACCGCCTCTGACCTTAATATCCGCTGCCGTTAGTTTGTTAATGTGCACTTCCTGTGCAAGTTTCCTTTGCCTGATCAGGTTCATTATTACCATCATTCGTGCGCATATCATGCTGTAAAGTATAAATGATATCAGGATAGTTGTATTGTTTTTTCAGTAGACTTGATACAGTATGTTCGAACTGGCAATGAGTTATAGCTTAGCACTACTTTACTCCTACGCTAAACTATATAGTTCGATCCATTACAATACTGCATGGACGCAGCAAAACATGAATAGTTCATATCCCCGTGTAAGGGAAACATTACAATAATATTAAATAACGCTTATGCATTGTGTCAATTTATTTTGGGTCAACTGAATATACATAGCTCCAACTTGGAAGTTATCATTTAACCCTAAAAAGGCCGGGCTATTTCAGGTCTCTCTACGACCGATCGGCCCCCTTAAGATCTCGCTCCTCCGTGTATTAATTTCTCAACAAGCCAATTCTTTCCTGTATAAGAAAGCAAGCATGATATTAATGTGCGTTTATAATTCATTTCATAAATGGTGTATTTTAAGCGCTTATCTTGTCAAACTGGAGCAAAATATATGCATTGAAATTAAATGCACACATACAAATACACACAAGCACTCACGCACACACACATAAACGCATACCCACACACAAACACACACGCACACACACTCACATCCTCACATACGAACATACAATTTATATTTCCTCAATCGAGCCAAAGGGGTCTAAAAACAATGCCCAAAGTGTATTTCTTGCCTCAATGTCCAACAGTTATAGCCCGGTCACATATCAACGGATTGCGCAAACGGATGTCAAACGGAGAGCTAAATTTTCCATCCGTTCTATACGTTTCTTGTCCGTTCCTAGCTTGTCCGGTGATGTACGTTGTTCTATGTTTTGTACATGAAGCAATGGAGACGACTTTCATCACCGGATAATTTAATTTCGCAAATTGTCTATTCGTTGGGCATACGTTTCCGATATCCGTTGATATCTGACCGGGCCATTAGTAATACACTTTCATGAACAAGCATCGTTCTCTTTTTCAGGTGTACAATGGTTAAAGCCAAATAACAGTACTGGGAAAGTAACCGAAAACATCTAAATTTGCCAAACTAATTGATGATTTGATCAATATTGTTGAATACGTTTAAAATGGGCTTGTGTGATAAAATAAGAACCTTAGTATCGTTAAATGCAGACATATCGGAGGAAATTCAATGTACACCAGTGAAATTTTGCCAAAATTCACAACCCATCGCACCTGTCCGCGCTGGGCTGGAGATATCGACAAGCACGCATAGCGTGACCACGTGCGCTAACATAATATTTTGCACGCAGTGTACCGCGGTTGAGTTGGTCTGCGTCACAGATCGTGTTACGTCAAACCTTTTAATGCTTAATTAGTCAAAAGCAGTCTTTGTCCAAATATTTACATTTACATGTACGTTATGATATATTCTTTCACGCATTAGGTGGTGAAAGCATATTTTTCATTGTGTGTGTGGGGCTTTTCCAAATACTGTTATTTGGCTTTAAGGCCCTGTCACATATCACCGGATAGCGTTAACGGATGCTCGACGAATAGAACATTTTCGAAACCAAATTATCCGGCGGTGAAATTCGTCTCCATTGCTTAATGCACAAAACATTCCGCCAGATAGAACAACGTATACATTTTCAAAGCTCCAGAGGTATTTTACAAAGCCAGCTCTATCCACATTTTATTTGGATGTTTGGATTTTTTTAAAACTTAGCAAGGCCCCTTAACCATGTTAATCATTAATTGATTTTCCATGTATTTTAATTTTGTAACAGCGAATTCAATTCTCCAAAATTGTGAAGTAATTATTTTTCTAGAATAGAAAACTGCAAACTGTCATTGCCAAACAACGATAAATTTGTTTTCTTCAAAATGTAGGTGCATGTTTTAGTTTAATAACACATGAAGAGTAGAGACAAAAGATAAGTTAAGTAAAATATTAATGTTTTGTAAGTCTTTAAAATGGACAGCCCTAATATTCCAGATTGTTAAACTATATTACAATGAACTCTTCAAACATTCATTGTGGCTGTTTCCAGCAAACTCTTCTAATTTCTTTTGTCATATCCAAGTAAACGTTTGATTGTTAATAACATTTTCCCAAACCAGAACTACATTAATATTTGAATACATTACAAACTCCACTTTCTACATTTCTAGTTGTATCTTAACCACTTTAACAATGTTTTCTTTCTTGTGTCTTGTGCATGATGCTTGATTTGGGAAGGATGGTAAATAACTCAGGTACGTGGTTCTTTAAAAAAAGAGAGAAAACGGAAAGATTTAACAAGCATAATAACAATTTCATTAATTTACCTTTCCATGGAAACTCTATTTATATATTTATCCTTGCATTGGTTGTTTCATAGTGTGGTACTGGATGTCAGTAAATAATTGTCATGCTACATGATTTGGTTTTTCGAGTACATGGGTCTCATAGCATAATGATTTAAATACATGTTCGACTGATCTTCTAATTAATTAATGTATTGTACAATCAATCAATATGGCATTACTTGATTGTAAATCTTTATGTTACAGGAAACCATGACCAGGGCCCGGCATACGAAAGAGTTACAATCTATTGTAAAGTTGAAATTAATTGCAAGTCAGATCATGTGACAGAACACAAAAATCTGATTGGTTCAAATATGCAAATTATCTGACTCCCAATGAATTGCAACTCTACAATAGGTTGAAACTCTTTTACCAACGGGGTCTGTTCTGTCCAGTGAATTTTCTAAAATGTTGAAAATTACTTGCTCAAAGATTCAATTTTTTCTGAAATAATAGTCTTTATACTTACTGTTTTAACTTTTTAATCTATTTAGCTTTCTCTGTTTAGGCAACTGTACAGTAGCCTGAAACTGATCTTTCACATGCCCCTGGCAATTGGGCAAGTGCTGATGTAGCACCTTGCTTTCATCGCTCTACTCATGAAGCTTTACTATCACCCTCAGTCATTGGGACCTGTTGCATTCAACCTTGTGTTGTGATCAATTGAAACATTGTGATTAAGCACAATTTTCCATTCCATTAAGAGCGCTCAATTGCAAGTTGCGTTTTGCTTTTAAATGGGTCAATATGTAGCATTCTGATTTTACCCCTCTTCTGTTGGGTCTGTTGTGCATTAAACTTTGAGTTGTGATCAATTGAAACATCGCGATCAAACATAATTTTCCATTGCATAAATAGAGTTCCGTTCCAATTGCAAGTTGCAAATCAAATGCCACTTATTGCTTTGATAATAAGGTCAATATTGCTTTAATATTGCTTTAATATTGCTTTAATAATCAGGTCAATATGTAGCACTCTGATTTTACCCCTCTTTTGAACTCATGATGCCTTGCTTTTACCCTGATATTTATTCACTGGGGCATGTTGCATAAAACTTTGATTTGTAATCAATTTATTGAAACATTGTGATTAAACACGGCTTTCCACTGCAGCAGCATAAAGAGAGTTGCATTTAATCACAAGTCGCAAATCAGACGCAACTTTTTGCTTGAATCAGGTCAATATGTAGCACTATGATTTAACCCCTGTTCTGAGCTCATGGAGCCTTGCTTTGTCCTGTCATTAATGGGGGTGTATTCTGAAAACGATTTTAAGTTAAAATTTATTGTTTCTATAAATGTCACTAAAATATATTTAGGAAATCGCTATTTCTTAACTACAGTTTCATATTTTAGTGACGTAGATGTGACGTAGATACAATAAATTTTAGCTTAAAATCGTTATCAGAATATACCACCTGAGCCCACATTGTGTATTTGTTCAGGGTACCTATGGGAAATAAATCATTATAGGCCCACCCTTTCAATTCATCTTCCAGCTCACATTTCATGAGTTTGTAGAATTTTATGAAACTCAAGAATAATCAAATTATTAGATGCTGCAGACCATAACACCCTTTGCTCTATTTCAGCCATCGATTCTAAAGGACACATCTTGATTTTAAAAATATTAATATAATTTGATTTAAAAAAAAATGGTCAAAAAGGGGGAAAAAGAAAGAAGTACAAAGAATGTGACCGACCCCGAGTGTGACCGACCCCCCCCCCCCCCAACAAACAAATAAATAAATAAATAAAAATAAATAAATACAATAATTGTCAGACCATGCTACCTTCAATATGTCACAATGATCCCCTTTACCCATGCCATATACTGCTTGTTCTTGCTGGACATCTCCCAAGTAGACCCTGTTTCATAATCTTACCCATTTATTGTTTTCGGTCCAATTATTGTAACGGCAATGTACTATGTCATCACCAATCGGCATAGAGAATTATTATAGCTATTGGACGCTAAAAGCCATTGGAAATGCAGGGCCCATGACCTTGTTTCATAACAGATTAACAAACTATTTACGAACAAAAGTAACAAAAGTACAGTGTACTTAATTATGTTTTATATACTGTGTTTAATGGTAATATTTGTGTTATTGTATGATGTTTGATAATGTAACTCTTTATGTATAGCACATAAGCACTATTTGTATGCACATACTGTAGGTGTAACTTATCTGTGATAATGTGCCTCCCCGTTATATAACATTCAATCCTCCAACCTACCCTCTAACTACTGTCACATAACAGTGGTGTATGAATCAATGTTACGTGATGTTTAGCTCTGTAACATATGTGGTTTATTCCAAGTCTGAAAAAGACATATAAACAATATTTTGCTATTTGAGCTGTTCTCTATTAATCATTGGAACATGTACAGTGTTTGTTTTGTTTTCAGTATTTAGTATTTTGATGTTGAACCATATCATCTCTTGTCCATGTACATGTACATGTAAACATTTGTTTCATCATTTGTTAATTGTACTTTTTGCACTTCTTTCCACTTCTCTTTTCCTTATTTTCAATTCTATGAAAATATATGCCATTGCATGATTGCAATGCTAACATTATGTGATTATTTATATGTACTATCAGTATAAGTCATCTGCGAACTTTAATTATTCTTTCTTCAATTTTCTCCAGGAGGATGGCGAGTTTTCTGACCTTGTCTGAGATCATCTGGCATAGCAACAGCGTCATCTGGCAACCAAAATAACAAAATCTACAATGTACTGCAGGCGAAAAACAAAACAAACAATGCTGCTGCGCCCTGGACCAACCCTTTCGACATCAGCAGATGCCATCAATGTGTAACCCCCTAGATGTGAGTCAATCGTCAAGAGATCATTGTCTAGCATAGCATCAAACTCATCTGGCAACACACAGAAGAGCTACTGTCGAAGAAGAACAACAATCATCATGATCATATAATATATGCTATCCTGGAGTGACTCTTTCAATTGAGATTCATGCCATTGTTAACCCCTCCAGCTCCAGCGTCAAGAGATAAACCAAACTGTTACAGGCTTCTTAGCATAAAAGTCATCTGGTAATACACGGAAGAGCTACTGTCAGGAAAGAGAAACCGTTCTACAACATCTTATAAGCTGGAATGACTCTTTTAATTTAGATTCATGCACTGATATGCGAAGCCCTCCAGCTCCAGCCTCACTAGATAAACTAACTGGTGGCTGTCTTCTTAGCATACAAGTCATATCGTAACCTATATAACAACAGCTATCATAGAAAAAGGGCAATGTTTGTCTGACATTTGTCATTTGGTCATCATGAACAATCCCTTTTTAACCATTAAATACCATTGATATTTATCCCCATGGAAGTGGCTTCAGCATCAAGAAGTCATCTACTTTAGCAACAAAGTTGTCTGGCTGCAGACAGAACACAAGCCACTGTAAGAAGAGAGTAAGACTTATTTAACATTCTACATCCTGCTACTGATCAAGTATGTCAGTTGATATTATTTGCTGGTAAGAATTTCTTAAATGTATGTCTAGGTCTAGCATTCTATGAATATGAATTTTCATGACATTTTATTTGATATCAAGAACAAAATTTGTGTCGAAATTCCAATTGTGCTTGTTTTGATGAAGCAATAATTCATATTATTCATTGTATCTTTTGTATTATGAATTATTATGAATGGTGATTGAACTATTATGATGATTGTAATTGACAAAGCCAGTTCTGAAATTAATTGTTTCTTTTTGTGACAAATCGTTTTGGGGTCCTTGTACAAATAACCCTCATGTGTATGATATATGCATCCCTATGTACCACCATTTCAACCAACACTATGTATTTATCTAAATTTCTATTATATTTTTGTATTTTAGTCATGTACAGTGTATATAGAAAGGGCATAAGGGTCTTTGCATCAAATAGTTTTTATTTATGGCGTTGTTAGATGTACAGAAACATATTCCAACTTCTTATGTTTAAAGTCGGATGTTTGAGGTGTCTTAATGATAAAAAAGGGTTTGAAGTAACATTGCATTATTTAAAGAGGTTTAAAGCCATATATATTACCTCATTTGTTGTCCTGAACTAGTCTAGCACAACAGACTCGCTTAATTTGTTTATGAAAATGCGCAAAGAAAATAAGGCCTCGCTGGGAATTAAACCCGATGGTTGAGCACCAATCTAGCAATCCGGAGGTCTCGGGTTCAATTTTCGGGCGAATCATTTTTTCTTTTGCTCATACCATTTATTTCGAATATTTCTGGTCAGTTTCCTTTATGTTTGAGTTTCATTCATTTATCTCAAAAAGTACCACCCCAACATTTGGAGAGGTGGCTCGTAATAATTATCTTTCTCATTAACTCTGGAAAGAACTTGTACATTGATCACTTGTAATAATGAAGCTTCTTTCCCCTAAAAAAATATGTTAGTTTTGTTCAGGTAGGATAATTATAATTAATAAATAATTAAGCGTTAATTACTATGATGTTTATGTTAATAATTTAAAGTAAAACCTAAAGGACCAAGATAAATACGTTTATGAATATTTAATATTTGGTTTCCCTCTTATAAGTTTTTAATTTATATTTTTGATTTTGCATATCATTGTCAATGTAATTATTCAAAAATAATGAAAATGCACAGTCTAGATTAATGAGAAATATGTATGTAAGGCTTAAAGGGTACCACCACCCAAACATAATATTCTTATTATAGAAAGGTACCATCTTTAGTATTCCATTCCTTCAACAAGTTCACAAAAATATGTTTTCAGAAAAAAATATATAATTGGAAAACGCATCACCATTCTCAACCATGCGTTCATGCGGTCTGAATTGCGTAGACTATATGCGTGCATATAGCCAGATCGCACTGTGCAGAGCGAATGAATCATCCGGGAATCTATTGACGTACGCGTGAATAGCATTGACGCACTCCCAAATGCTTGACCCGTATTGAACCAGGAAATAGCAGTGGTTCCGTATGTGGTGGAAATGAATTGCTTTGGTTATGAATTACACAACCCTTTGCAAAATGTTGGGTATCTATTTGATATCACAAAACGGTACCAAAACATATAATAATGTGTTGTCCTTTACCTGGTGGTCCCCTTTAAACATCAATGGAACATACTATTATGAATAGTTGAATGTGCTATGCTCTGCTTGAAACTGATGGATATTAAACAAATATACCATGCACTGAGAGCCTCTAGTTGAAATTATGGATTCCGAGGTGACAGGAAAAGCACTATGTTCTGAGGGTCGTAGACCCGAAGAACATAGTGCTTTTTCTGTCACCGAGGAATCCATAATTTCACTTGTGGCTCGAAATAGTGCATGACATATTTGTTTTATATCCTTCGCATAATCATACTCATCGCAAAAATTAATTATTTCAATTAAATTAAAGAAAAATATAAAGAAAAACAAAACATTGATCATGGAACCATCACTGCACTGACTATGTTCTGATTGTGACACTGACCCCCTTTGCGCAATAGTCCTAGCGCAGAGCGCGTATTGCGCTATCTTTCCATTCATGGTTACGCGCCTTAACAACTAATGCGCACCCAAATGCAAAACGCGCGCATCAAAGTGAATAATTAACCTGCTTTACAGTACGCATCTGAAACTGAAATAATTTGTAACTAATTCATTTAGTGCCTTTAATTAATTTATTGATTACTACATCACCTGCATATAAATTTATAACAAACTTACAATTAGAGAACATTACTTTGTAAATATTAGATGTTTTCATTATACTTTGTAAATATTATGGTTACAGTCCGTTATTCCGAAGGTTCGTTATTCCGAAGGTTCAGTTATTCCGAAGGTTCGTTATTCCGAAGGTTCGTTATTCCGAAGGTTCGTTATTCCGAAGGTTCGTTATTCCGAAGGTTCGTTGATCCGAAAATAAAATCGGGTTCGTTATTCCGAAGGTTCGTTATTCCGAAGGTTCGTTGATCCGAAAATAAAATCGGGTTCGTTATTCCGAAAATTAAATCGGGCTTGTTATAATACTATAGTTTGTGTTTTGTTTATTTAATTTACAGCCTGCATTAAGCATACCCCTCCCCCTTTCCCTCCCTTGGCCAGACCAATCAAACATTTAAGTTTATTTTATCTCTTTATATGAAATTATAGCATTATAACAAACCCAAATTCATTTTCGGATTAACGAACCCGATTTCATTTTAGGAATAGCGAACCTTCGGAATAACGAACCTTCGGAATAACGGACCTCCGGAATAACGAACCTTCGGAATAACGAACCCGATTTCATTTTAGGAATAGCGAACCTTCGGAATAACGAACCTTCGGAATAACGAACCTTCGGAATAATGCAACAAATGTTCGGATTAACGAACCCTATTTCATTTTCGGATTAACGAACACTCAGGTATAGGAAATTTGCGTGTTCGGAATAACGAACCTTCGGAATAAAGAACCTTCGGAATAACGAACCGCACCCAATATTATATGATTATACTTTGTACATATTGTATATAACTATGTGACATTATTCAATGAGACATTTCTTATATTGTTAACCTCAATACCCTTGTTAAGGGTGAAAGGATATTAATAAATTTCATTTCATTTCATTTCATTTCATTTCATTTCATTTCATTTCATTTCATTTCATTTCATTTCATTTCACGTGTCATTGTATGGAGAAAATACACCGCGGCCGATTGTTAAAATAATGACGAATTATGTCACGACCACAGAAGGACAACGATGCACAATGTGCACCATTGTCGTAATTTTTAAATTCGAATACCGCTACGTTATACATGAAATGCATCTCTAGAATATTCTTTGGAACTTATTGATATTCACGGGTGAAAATATGCTGTATTTCTTTTTAAATAACTCTTTGAGAAATCTCGTCGAGCATCTTTCGCAAGCTAAAACAAGATCTCTTCTCGCAGGGAAGTTTTATAACACGCATCTCTATGGGCTCAATATGATCACCCGGCGTCTATGACGTCATTCATGGAATAGCATTTACTATTCCATGAATGACGTCACGCATAGCACATTTTTCTCCATGGGCATTACTATGTTTGGTCACATGACGCTATGTAGACCAATCACTGAACAGGATTTCATTCATGTAGGATATAATGATTAATTTAAGAGCCAAAAATAGCTCTGGTAAAGATAAGATCGTTTTTGTCCCAAAAGCAGGAATTTAAGATTGGCAAATTTGTTGTTTCTAGTAAATATGGCTGTAATGTTTCTCAAACTTTGCAAACATGATTTAAATTTAATTAATCCAGTGTTACATTTTTGGTCGTATCAGTCCAATAAACGGATCAATAATATGCAGATTTAATTATTTTTGAACAATTATGAAAAGTAACCGGTCCTTGACATGTAAATATCATGTTACACGTACGCAGTATGTAGCCATATTGAATGAAAGCTTGAACATGTGGGTTTGTAAGACCATCTGAAATGGCCTTGTATGAAAATAGATTTATATCATACAATAAATCATTGAAATGTAAATAGTAAACATAATAATTTGCTTTATTTGTATTTATTAAAGTGCTTTAATTGTGTGGGTGTATGCATTTTTCATATACATGTTAACAATTATGCTAGAACAAACAATCATTGAATAACAAGGTAATTAAGGAGAGTAATAATACTAACTCTGTGCAATAAGATTACAATAATCAATACATAGGTCCTGATCATAGATTGTAATGTTCAATGTTTTAGGGGCAGAACTTAATTTTTAGATAACTGCCCTATCATAATCATTATGACAGTTGTATTAATGTATTGTTATTATTTCCAGAAAAATAATTCCAATGAAAAAAAACCGACAACATTTTACTTAATTTACCATTCAACCGCATCCCTATTTGCCCCAAATTAATTGACAACATGACAGTTTACGAAACAGTGTGCCTGTGTGTATGCATGTTTTTTCTTGCCAGAGCCAATAGTATGTATAGCCCTACAAGTGCACTTTGAAGTAATTCCTGATATTTGGTTTTGTTGTGTGTTTATCTTGTCAAACTGGGGCAAAATATATGCATTAAATCTAAATGCACACACATAATATACCCGCACGCACACATACGCACACAGATACACACACACACACACACACACATACACACACTTTTCATGCATGCACGCACAAGCATACACAAACACACACATGCACATGCACACGCACACACCAGAGCATGTTCATCCACTAAACAGCATAATTTATTAATACATTCTTACATACAAGCGCACCACCGACTGTTACACACACCCTTTATGTTACACATGCCGCCTAACCGTAACAGAAAGAACACAGTGTGAACTACAGTGTTAAATTGGATTTTGTTCACAGTGTGAAAACCAACTCACACTGTGACCACACTATGACCACACTATGAGCGCACTGTCGCCACAGTGTGAAATTGCCAGCGTTCACAATTATGTAAAATTATAGTGTACAGTGTGAGTTGGTTTTCTCACTGTGAATACGCCCCAATTTTACACTGTGATTCACAATGTGTTCTTTCCGGTAGGGAAAACGGCATTAATGTGAATACGATATACAAATCATATACATCTTCAAATATTTATTTAGGAACTATTCGCACAATTCATTAATTAATCTGAAAACCATACAATTATGCTGAATGATTCAGTTATTGAAATATATACATAACAATAAGATTGGTATTGGTGATAACTAATTGTGTATTTACGGCTCTGATTCGTATGATTGAGTACAGTAGCAACATTTTGTTTAAAGAAGTAATTCTAAATTCAGGATGAAAAAATTAAAATAGAATGCAAACATTGGTCTACATGATAATTTTAACACTTAACACCCTGGTGATTCATTATTCTGATATAGAGCTTACATGTCTTATTAAATACATACAAATATACACCTATTATACAAGCGTCACTATACATTAATTTAAAGATTACTGAAATTGAATTCCATTTTACTTCAAGTTCCGAATCATTGTGAGTTTCACTGTATTCAATCACGACATCAATAGATTATCGACATGGTCAACTACAGTTCTGTCATGTCAGTAATACAATACTGGACACAACAAACATGAATACTTCATATCACCTTGAAAGGGTAAACATAACAATATTGCCTATTGACTATCCGTTGTGTTAGTACAATTTTGGTGAACTGAGTGTAAATAGCTAAAGGAACGTGTCCCCCCCCCCCCCTCCCAATAATTTGAAGAAAAAAAAAAACAATAGGAAAGATAAGGAAATAAGGAAATACATAAGGTGTGCCCCCCCAATCAGTCCGACAACCTTGGTACGAGATTTCTCGTATACTGTACACGATTATAACATAATTATAAACACTTTCTAATGTATTATATAACTACACGTCAAGCGCAATGATAAGAATAAAGACAACAAAGTACCATAAGGAAAACAAAAAGCGTAATATATTCACGGAAATTACTAATTCTAAACAAAATTACATTACATACTGTAGAATCATAAAACTACATCATTATAATCATCCAACATAAAACCACAAGCGCAATATATTATAGGATAAATCACACAAAGTTATACTGCATGTTTTATGAAACGACATAATCGACATCATAATAAGTTTTCAACAACAACCAAAAGTGGTTCATAATTTTAAGGATTATAACTAATATGGATGAACACGCAGGCCATAGGCGTGCCCAGGGGGGAGGGGGTACACAGAAATGACTTTTGTGGCGGTAACAACTGGTAACTTGTCTCGAGACCGCATTTTAGCGGTCTCGACCATCATTACCGATGGCCTCGGCCTCGACCTCGACAATTTCGAAGAATCCTGGTCTCGCCCTCGAAAATATTGAAAATGTTTGACTTCGAAAATGTTCTACGAACAACCACCCCCCCCCCCCCCCTCCCCCGCTCACATGATTCCCAACCAATGATATTAGCCTCAAAAATTGTTGGCCGGTCCTGGTCTCGGCCTCGGAAATGTTGAAGGTACTTGGTCTCGGCATTTTTTATTTGGACACACCCCCTTCCCCCTCCCCCCCTCCCCCGCTTAAAAAAATTTGGCTGACGAAATCCTGGGTACGCCATCGTGTAGGCGGGGTTATTATCTGTTTGAGCATCGTACGGAAATAATGTACTTTGTACAATGTTTCTTGACATTATATCGAGTTACTAAGATGCGTCTTTAACCAGTTATTATTTGTTTACATTATGTAAACATCACAAGCGTGAAAGACAATGTAGACACAATGAATGTCTTCTATTGCGGTATATTGAACCATATAGTACGTACTGCACTACGCGTGTAATTGTCATGCAAACACTAGTTATACATACAAACACTTGACAAAACAATGTCAACGTATATGCATGATAAAATATGCCATGCGTTACTCCCATGATGCGCTTAAAATCTAGGAATGTTGACCAGTATTATATATTTCTTATCCATTCATTTACATTATTTGTTCAATTTCATCAGATGAGTATATCTCATAGATCACAATCATATCAAATACGTATGTACATTCATATACTGTCAGATAGTGAACGGGCAAAAAGTTTTTATCAGGGTATACTTAGAACATCATCTGGATAATAATGATAATTGTACTTTATACAATTGCATGTAATTTCAATCTGTAAATAATGCAAATTTCCGATAATAATAATAATGCAAATAATACTTAAAGGGTTAACCAAATTGTTTGCATTTAGTTATGTTAAATTGTAATTTCAATTTTCGAAATTTCAACTGTTCTGTTTTAATATAAAAAATATGTACTAGTAACAAATTGTTTTTATTAGTAAAGAAGACATTATCAGGCATGTTATTTGTAATATGTGTCATATGTGTAATTATCATTTACTGCCCATGGTGGTCTACTGGAGAACTTCCAATAGACGAATGGTAAATGTATTCAAACGCCGATCGGTGTTACTGATTAAGAGAAGATGTAAAGCCTGTTAGCGGTACAGAAGGCTATCTCCCCTGATGTGAACTCTTGGATGTAACACCAATACCTCTCTGGTTTCTGTATCACGTGATCAGTGATGAGTGTCGCCACGTGTTGCAGCTCGCTCGTGTAACGCTCGATGGTGACTTTATCCCTCTCCTTGTTCACGGTGGCTATGAGGATTGTATCATTTTTGCATACAGCAGGGAAGACATAACAATCTGCAGATTTGTTTATACTTTTGCGTTCGATTAAGTGATCTCCTGATGGATCCACCGTACGTGAAATATTCTTGTTAGTATATACCACCATCATCTTACTTGTCTTCATTGCATATATCTGGCATGGTTCAAACCCATCACATGCTATCTCCCTGACCGGCTTCCCACCTGCAGGAGTGAATACCTGGATCTTCTTGGGTTTCCTGTAACCTACATAGATGTGATCATCGCTGTCTACAGTGAGATCACCATGCCCACCCTCATCCCAACTCAGAGTCTCAAACCTCGCATTAACCTTCTCCCACCCAGGTGTGTACAGTGACACATTGAGTATCAACTCGTTAGTATAACCTGAGTCGCGTACAGCACACCGGCCATCAGACAAGAAACCTATCCCGTGTATGCGTACTCCCTTGAGCGCTGTCTGCTGCAGCTGCCCGTCAGCGCAGTATATCTCGATACCACGCTCTCCGTTCCAACATCCTACAGCCATCCTCCCGTCTGGTGTGGCAGCCATGCAATTCATGGAATCAGCAGTGGAGAGCGCTACATCAGCTTTCAGTTTCCACTCGCTGTACTGCACCTCCCCGATCTCCATCGTGTTCAGGTCTTCATTTCGTTCGTATTCAAACCTCTTTGTGCGACTAGATACGCTAATCACAGCGTTAGTCGAGGTTTCTGCACTTTTTAGAACAGTTTTCAGTTCATCGCACAGTGAATCTCTGATGATCACCGTGTTTTCATCCAGCGGTACATTGGAACTCTTCTCCACCAGTTCTCTGGCGGTTTCAATGACGTCCATCGAAGTATCATCCTCAGCCATGATTCTGTCAAACTCCTCGTTCAGTTTCCTTTTTTCATCTTCGCATCGTTCATCGAAAATTGCCTTCTTTTCGTCCAATCGCTTTACCGACTCATCGTAGATGTCGTTGATCTCTTCAATGACCGCGTCAGTATGATGTAATGACTTTTGTTTTTCTTCTTCTACGACATCGAGGTACTTCTTCAAAGCAGATATCTTCGAAACGGCTTCTCTCTGCAAGTCTACGACCTCCTCTTTGAAGGTTGCGTCATAATCCCTGGCTCTCTTCACCACATGTCCCTCTTTCTCATGGTCCGAGATGGAACAGCTGGTGCAGAGATATTTCCTGCATGTGATGCAAACCTCACTGCATACAGGACTCTCAACACCGGCCGCGTGGTCTTTGCAGCGAACTACCTTCTTTGGAAATACTTTAGCATGCAAAACTTCATCTATGTCTAATAATGTGTGTGCGGTGTAAGGCTTCCATACATCATGTTTCTTGCGACATATTTTACAAATGCTTTTATTGCAATCGCTGCAATATTCGACTGCCTCGGATTTCTTGTTACACACCTCACAAGGAACTCCGTTGTATTTAATAATAAGAGCGCGAGATTTGAGAGATTCATTAGATGGTAGCCGGGAAACATTACCGTCTTTGACGTATGTGAGCGAACCACAGAGCGGACATAGGACTAGGACATAAGACAGAAGGTTGGTCAGGCAGGACTTGCAGAATGTGTGCAAACAGGAGAGGGTCTTTGGGTCAGTCAGGAGGCAAGCACAGATCGGACACTGCGGCAGGTTGAGGATCAAGTTGTCCAGACTCGCCATGGTGTTTGGAGCGCGGAATCTGTTCGGAGTAAAAATCAGGGGCTCCTATGAGAAACTATACAGGGTGCCCCCCCCCCCCCCCCAAAACCGGAACGGAGCAGTCATTTTGGCCGTGTAGTTTTTGTTTTAGGGCGCTGTGAGTGACAACATGTCAGGTTCCCATTTTTGTCAATTTTTACCAAGTCATTGCCTGATAAATCGGACTTACTGCCCGTCATAGTATCGAACAACTATTACATTCTCTCAGCACACAGCTGAATGCACACTAACAATGGCATGTGTATTGCTCGTTGTTTGATGCTATGAAGGGCAGTAAGTGCGATTTATCAAACACTGACTTGGTAAAAATTGACAAAAATGGGAACCTGACATGGTGTCACTCACAGCGCACTAAAACAAAAATATCAAAATGGCTGTTCTTGGTATCGTTTTTCATTGGAAAACACTTCCTATCCGATGGACATAATCATCTTGTTACTCTATTTTGGGAAGTGCCCCGTTCCGTTTTTTGGGACCACCCTGTATAGGTGACCAGGTCCCCGTTGCAGAAAGAGGTACAATCGATTGCAAGTTACATCTAAAGGGATAGTTAGTAACCAAACCCTGCACCATTACATTAAAGGGGTAGTTTAGTTTTAGTAGAGAGGGCGCTGCACAACACAATTTGTTTGTGACGTAATGAAAAACTGAGTGTCGAATTTGAAAGAACATGCAATTTAAATGGCAGAAGAAACTTTATTTGGTCAAAATCGGTTCAGAAATGGCTGAAATATCAATAAAATATATCCGATCGTAATAAATCTGGGCCCCAGATTTATTCGATGATTACAAATAAAACATGCTTAATTGTATTTTAAATAGTTGTTGATGATCTATCTATTTAATCATTATTTCAACAAAATATCACATGCATAAGTTTGTATGAAAATGGTTAAAACCAATGCTTTTTTAGAGAGCGCTCTCTTGTGTTTGAATGGCTCTTTTTGAATGATAACAGGCTTTTTACTTAGTCGTTTGTAATTTTGTATACCTTTCGAGCATGGTGGAGTTACAACTATTAGTTTGTAATGTTACTGTGCAGGTTTTGGTTACTAAAGTTCAGCCTTACCAAAACTGTACTACCCCTTTAAAAACTAATAGTAAGTTATAACTTCATCATCATTCAAAGAGAGCCGTTACAAATCAAAAGGGCGCTCTTTACAAACTCATTGGTTTCAACCATTTTTGATAAAACACTCCGCATATGATGTTTGTTAAAATAAAGATTAAAAAGAGATATCATCAACAACTATTAAAAAACATCTTTTGTACATTTTTGAAAAGTGCAAACATTTTTTTTTTGTCAACGGCTGGTTCAAAATTATTGAATTATTGTGGGATCCCACAATAATTACCAATGGTTATATTTACGGATATTTCAGCCGTCTCTGATCCGATTTTGATCAAATAAAGTTTATTATGACATTGTATGCTGTATGCTGTAGTATGCTGTTTCCAGTGGCGTAGCGTGGTCGGACTGATTGGGGGGGGGGGGGGCGGGGCACGAAAATAATTGGGGGGGGGGGGGGGGGCACACCTTATGTATTTCTTTGTTTTTTCAAAAAATGTCCCCTTATGTTTTCTATTGTTTTTTCGAAATTATTGGGGGGGGGGCACGTGCCCCCCGTGCCCCCCCGTAGCTACGCCACTGGCTGTTTCAAATTTGACACTAATTTGTTTATTTCCTCACAAAAATATTTAGCGCAGCGCCCTCTATACCAAAAACTAAACTATCCCTTATATTGTATGCCAGAAAATCTGTGCATATCAACCAATCAGATTTGCGCATTTAGTCACATGATCTGACTTACAATAATTGTAACTTGCAATCGATTGTATCTCTTTCTGCAACGGGGCCAGGCCTAGGCGCATAGAATCAAAGAATGAAGAGATTGGTTAAGAAATTAAGACACAACCTGGCTACCTTGTGTTGGCTTGTAATGAATTATGTTGCATAACGAATACTATACAATATGATACATGTGGCGAATTTAAATAGGCTTGTAATATGCTAATTTTTAGTATAATGGCGCAAAGACAACGTAATAATAAACAAATGCTTATTACTGCACAGTTTATACAGTTGTAATTATTTTAGTAACAAAATATCCGTGTGAATATCACGGGCTCATTTTGATCAAGCTGTCGTCAAATTTTCGTCCTAGGTCACACATGCTCCGATTCGGGAAACTGCCTAGGTCACAAATGAACCGGATGACGCACGATCTTTTAACCTACGGCGGATTTTCTACGATTTTGGGTAGTTGGGATATCGTACGATGTCTGCGGTATCTTTGTCCCGGGGTGGGGGGGGGGGGGGGGGGGGGGGGCACTCAGCTATATTGCTGTACACACGCGCGACCACAGGTTTTTCAAACCCACCCTAAACAAGTTTTATCCATTGGTCAAATTTATACCCTATTCAAGTAGTTTCGCGTGCTTTTTTGACAATTTTGCCCCCTAAACAACTATAACCCCTAAAACATACCCCTAAACAAATTCTACGTCAATTGTCTCAATTAAACCTCGCACAAAATCCCCGGCAAATTCAAGACAAGTCCGGGAAACAAGTTTGGAGAAAAAGATACCCTAAACGCGTATTTGTTTAACTCCACAAACATGCCCTTATTTCTGATTTTGGCCTTTTTGACACCCTAAACGCGTAACGTGACGTTTTTCTGGACTGACTTTGATTGGTCTAGCCAAATGCCATTTTAACTATTAGTTTAATAACGTATTTTTATCAAAAATAGGAGCAAACAAAATACATTGCACTGCTTATAGGTTAGCATTTGGAATCAAATTATTTAGTATGCGTTATATTTGTTTCTACTTCGAAAACATGTTAAACATGATAGCACTTATTTTCTAGTCAGAACGAGGGTGTTCATACGACCAATTTGACTTGAATGATACTAACGAGCGCGTACGTGTTCGCAACCCGGGGGGGCCACTCAACTATATTGCTGTACACACGCGCGACCAAAAAAACGCGTAAAAAGGGTACTTTTTGCCGATCATGGCGCGTCACGCGCGTGACGCGTTTAGGGTGTCAAAAAAGCCAAAATCAGAAAAAAGGGTATGTTTGTGGAGTTAAACAAATACGCGTTTAGGGTATCTTTTTCTCCAAACTTGTTCAATTGACGTAGACCTTGTTTAGGGGTATGTTTTAGGGGTTATACTTGTTTAGGGGGCAAAATTGTCAAAAAAGCACGCGAAAATACTTGAATAGGGTATAAATTTGACCAATGGATAAAACTTGTTTAGGGTGGGTTTGAAAAACCTGTGGTCGCGCGTGTGTACAGCAATGTAGTTGAGTGGACCCCCCGGGGTTCGCAATCCTTCATAATTTTAATATTTTTGCTACTTTTAATTCAATAGTTATACTTAGGAATATCATGGTATTTATAGATAATAATGATACCAGAAGTCGCGCATTTATTTCCGCCCTATAGCGAATCATAATCTAGACCATGAGCATTTATTATTCTGATATGAATCATTGCAAAAGCAACTAAATCGGCTTCAGACAAGGAAACAATGCCATCTTGATACTACAGCTCAATTGTTTAGGTGAAATAGTGGGGTAAATGACAAACTTGCATTTCTTAAAACTGTAACTATAGTAATACTAATACGTGTAGGCAGTTCATTCACTGCACAAGCCTTTGTTTTGTACGACAAAGAGGAATGATACCCCTTTCCAAATCAAAGAAAAGGAATGTTTGGTACGTAGTTCGGTATCATCGCAGCTGTTCTGGGGAGCATGCTAGAGAAAATCGTACATGCTTGGCACGAATCATATACACTTAGTGTGCACGTTCATGCTTACGCCAAAACAATTGTTACCATGGCAACCTCTGAAAATTCTGTCAAAAAGCTATGGTAAATTGGCTAAATAACCACATTTAGTCACATTTCCACACTTCCCCGTCTCGAATGGTCGTTGGTTAATATCTTCTCTTTTTATACATATACTTTTTGTTGTGGCCTGTGTTTCAACAAAGACAAAATTGTCTCTTCTTTCAACATGATCATGAATGGAATTTTAGCTTTGAAGTCCAAAAAAACGTCACATCTTTGCTGGGGGTCTGCACAAAAATGTAAACATGGCAGTCTCCATGTTAGTACGGGACGCCGCTAAACAATAATTTGTGTCGTCTCTTTGCGAGATTGGTGTGGCCTCATCAGTGAGCCATTTTTTGTGATTTGTATATCAAATTAAAGCTCTCGGTGTCGCTATCGAAGTAGCATAGATGAAATGCTATCATCTCGGTTCGCTTTAAATTAAAGCAAAAGTAAATCGCACGGCTCCCTCACTTAAAACCCGAGCGCTCATACGGACGCATTATGGGACAGAACCAAAACCTGTGCTGAACTTATATCGGTAATATTAATACCTACAAAGAGGTTTTTGAGAACCGCCGGAGTTCTAAGCAAGTTTTGTGCATATCGAGAATATTACTACATCCCTTTAAATGGATCTAGTAACTTTGTTAACACGTGCAAAAAGTGATGAATGGTTGGTACAATGTGTACAAATCAATGTGATCTGATATGTCCACTGAGCAGTAATGTGTGGAAACTTTACGTTAAATGGATGTCATAATGGCTGTATGGCCGAATAATGAGCGAGAATGCCAAGTGACATTCAATTATCATGCGTATATAACTTTTTAACAAAAGGGACATTCGACAAACTCAAACCTGTCCCATGCTTCTGTTGTTTATACAAATACAACACGGTATTTATCTTCGTTATAAATATATTTATTATACTGACTGAAATGTTCGGATTGGAAGGTCTACTTATGAGACTTTTAACTTTGTACAAATTGAGTGCAATGATATTACTGCATTTTCGCTCATTTCTCGGTCATATGACAATCGTTGACCATGGAATTTCCATGGCATCACTTAGTGAATATATCAGAACACAGACAAATACATTGTATCAACTCTATACATCGGTTTTTGCATATGTCGGAAAGTTACTATATCCCTTGCAAAGAGCTGCCAGAGTGTGGAAAGCCTTGTTTGCTTGTATATTTAGTGTTAGTATGGTAATTGATATTTGTTGATTGTCTTGCATACTTACAGATTTGTGTTAATGTTAGTATTTGATATTCAAACCGTCACGGATTTGGAAAGAATAACGAATTGTGATAAAAACGAACACTACCAACGAACCTTTAAAAGTGTTGTGCCACAAAATCCTCGACGAATCCAACAAGTTTATAAATATTCATGTCCACAGTCAAGTTTTCAGAAACTAGGATATTTCTAAGGTAAGTCTCCGTGTTATATCCTTCGTGTAATTACAAATCCGCGCTGAATGTTGTAAAGAAACCCCCTTTTCGGATTTATGAAGGTGAATGAGAAATTATTCAGATAAGATATTTCCAAACAGTTCTGCACTTTTATCTTGATGTCCTTAAATCACATATAAATCCAGTTTTATTCAAAATGGAAACCTTCACGATCTGCGTATAATCGTTATCATAATTATTCACATCCCTTGTCTCGGTTATAGAGTTGGCCCTAAAAGACAAACTTTACATTGCAAGCAGCATAAGACTGCGTTTTGATTTTTTTATATTTGTGTAATGCACTGTAAACTTGTATTACATACATATTATAAATAGAACCTGCGTCATACTCAGATATACTTTATAATATTCACATCGCCTACCATAGAATAACCAGTGAAAATACTACCTCGGTAATTGAGGTAACTAAACGACCGCTTAACTATTAAATGGATGGGAATTATTGCCGAGGTTGAAAAGTTTACGGAATTACAAAGTGGGGAATTTGACATATTTTTTTTTGTATTTTTGTATTGGGGAGAAAATGAAAACACTGTGATAATTGAAAGGGATCATGATTTTAAAGACAAAATCTGTTCACAAGCAGCTGACATGCCCATTAAAAGGATGGTACAGTTCTGCAACGGACTAAGGTCGATCCTGGCCCTCTCTTCTTCACCTTTCTCTTCTTGATATACAGTGGCCTAGCGTGACCGGACTGATTGGTGGCCCGGTAATTATTGGAGGGGGAGGGGGGGGGGGGGGGGGGGGGCGTGGGGGGGTGCTATTATGTACTGCTTTATTTTGAAATGATTTTCCCTTCATATTTTGTTGGGGAAAATGTCAAATTATTTGTTGTAGTATAATACTCGACTGGCACTGGAACGCATCTGTGATTGGGGAGGGTTTACAATTTCTTACCTATTTATTCCCCAGTATGAACAGCATGTTTGCCGTACAATTAGTTCCCTTTTCCCTTTTATTTGCATTTTTTTTTGTTTTTTTGTATTAATTTTCTGGGGTAACCAATGTTTGTTTGCAAGGGAATTTGGGGGAGGCATGAGCCCTTTTATACTAACTTGAAGTGTAACTTTAGGAACAACCGCCTCTGACCTTAATATCCGCTGCCGTTAGTTTGTTAATGTGCACTTCCTGTGCAAGTTTCCTTTGCCTGATCAGGTTCATTATTACCATCATTCGTGCGCATATCATGCTGTAAAGTATAAATGATATCATCAGGATAGTTGTATTGTTTTTTCAGTAGAATTGATACAGTATGTTCGAATTGGCAATGAGTTATAGCTTAGCACTACTTTACTCTTACGCTAAACTATATAATTCGATCCATTACAATACTGCATGGACGCAACAAAACATGAATAGTTCATATCCCCGTGTAAGGGAAACATTACAATAATATTAAATAACGCTTATGCATTGTGTCAATTTATTTTGGGTCAACTGAATATACATAGCTCCAACTTGGAAGTTATCATTTAACCCTAAAAAGGCCGGGCTATTTCAGGTCTCTCTACGACCGATCGGCCCCCTTAAGATCTCGCTCCTCCGTGTATTAATTTCTCAACAAGCCAATTATTTCCTGTATAAGAAAGCAAGCATGATATTAATGTGCGTTTATAATTCATTTCATAAATGGTGTATTTTAAGCGCTTATCTTGTCAAACTGGAGCAAAATATATGCATTGAAATTAAATGCACACATACAAATACACACAAGCACTCACGCACACACACATAAACGCATACCCACACACAAACACACACGCACACACACATCCACACATACGAACATACAATTTATATTTCCTCAATCGAGCCAAAGGGGTCTAAATACAATGCCCAAAGTGTATTTCTTGCCTCAATGTCCAACAGTTAGTAGTACACTTTCACGAACAAGCATCGTTCTCTTTTTCAGGTGTACAATGGTTAAATCCAAATATCTAAATTTGCCAAACTAATTGATGATTTGATCAATATTGTTGAATACGTTTAAAGGGGTAATACAGTTTTGGTAAGGCTGAACTTTAGTAACCAAACATTGACAGTAACATTATAAACTAATTGTTATAACTCCACCATGCTCCAAAAGGTATACAAAATTACAAACGACTAAGTAAAAAGCCCGTCATCATTCAAAAAGAGCCATTAAAACACACAAGAGGGCGCTTTCTAACAAGGCATTGGTTTCAACCATTTTTCATACAAAATTATGCATGTGATGTTTTATTGAAATAATGATTAAATAGAGAGATCATCAACAACTATTTAAAAAACGCTTTTGAATTTTTTTTGAAAAAGTGTAAGCATTTTTTAAATTTTTTGAAAAAATCATCTAATTATTTGGGCCCCAAATAATTATAAGATCAGATATATTTATTGATATTTCAGCCGTTTCTGGTTCGTTTTCAACCAAATAAAGTTTATTCTGCCATTAAAATTGCATGTTCTCTCAAATTCGACACTCAGTTTTTCATTACCTCACAAAAAAATTGTGATGTGCAGCGCCCTCTCTACCAAAACTAAACTACCCCTTTAAACGGGGCTTGTGTGATAAAAGAAGAACCTTAGTATCGTTAAATGCAGACATATCGGAATAAATTCAATATACGCTAGTGAAATTTGGCCCAAATTCACAACCCATTCGCACCTGTCCGCGCTGGGCTGGAGATATCGACAAGCACGCATAGCGTGACCACGTGCGCTAACATAATATTTTGCACGCAGTGTATCGCGGTTGAGTTGGTCTGCGTCACTGATCGTGTTACGTCAAACCTTTTAATGCTTACCCAGATAACAATGCTACGTTGGCCCATCGTTGGCCCAATGTAGGCGGTCATGTTGGGCCAACGTCAAAACGTGACGTTTTGCCCACGTCATTCTTGCCGCTGGGCCCTCGTTGGCCCAACCCCCATAAGCCAACGTCAATTGCCAATGTTGAGCCAACGTTTGTCCAACCTTTTATTTTGCTATTTCTGACGTCAAGCCAACATTGAGCCGACTAAACCCCAACGTTCATACGACTATATAATTCAATGTTGGCCCAACGTTGGCTTGCCTACCGTCGTAATGTGGTTGTTTATCAAACGTTAGTACGACGTCAACTAGCCAACCAATATCCAACGTAGTAGGCGAAACGTTGTCCCAACGTTTGCTTTTCGACCATATAAATATGATTGTTCGTCTAACTATCAGCCAACGTTCTTTCAACGTACATTTGCCGACCAGTTTGCCAACAGTCAACAGACAACGTCGGCTTAACGTTGTTTTAACGTCAGCTCGCCGACTGCAAAAATATGGTTGTGAATTTACCGTAGGCCAACGTTGGCTAAACGTTGTTTTTCCAACCGCGACGGTGCCGACTATAGACTACGTTACGCCAATGTCGCATTGTTATCTGGGTAATTAGTCAAAAGCAGTCTTTGTCCAAATATTTACATTTACATGTACGTTATGATATATTCTTTCACGGATTAGGTGGTGAAAGCATATATTTCATTGTGTGTGTGGGGCTTTTCCAAATACTGTTTTTAGCTTTAAGGCCCTGTCACATATCACCGGATAGCGTTAACGGATGCTCGACGAATAAAAAAATATCGAAACCAAATTATCCGGCGGTGAACTTCGTCTCCATTGCTTAATGCACAAAACATTCCGCCAGATAGAACAACGTACATCGCCTGACAAGGAACGGACAAGAAACGCATACGAACGGATTGAAATGTTTACTCTCGTTCGGGCGTCCGTTAACGCTATCCGGTGATTTGTGACCGTGGCTTTAGTTGCTGTTGCGTTTGAATAGACTCGTCAAGCCAATAATCGCCGTTTTGAAACGCGTACAAGCCTGAGGCTGTACAGTTTTGTAGTCTTGAATATATAGTTTTCTGATATTGTACTTGTTTATTATATTTGTATTACTTTGACTGATCTATGTTGTTTTATACCACGTACAAATAAGATAAAACAAACAAAATAAAAATAAATTTTAATCAGCAGCAAAGCTTGGAGTGAAACAAGTTCCAAATCGCTGATTCTTAGCTTGAACAGTCTATTCAAATGCATTCAATTGCTGAAAAACGATGCCGAGGTGAATACAAAAAAACATAGATGAAGTATGCCTTTGTGTTTCAAATTAGATAATTGCTTCTTCATATTTTATGATAGCACACTCAAATTCAACATTTCAAGTTCAACATGCACACGTCATGTACATTATGAGAAATGACAAAAGAGTAGAACTGAGTTGTTAACTATATCATAAAAACGGACATTTATTGTTCAGTTCTCGCGGTATGCTCTGTCTGTAAAGTATACATAGACAGTGGCGTAACGTGGTATGATTGATTTAGAGGGGCACATGAATTCTTGTGGGACGCACTATTATATTTTTTGTATAAGTTGTACCCTTATGTTTTGTTTAATTTGGGGGGATAACATTATTGGGGGCACGGGGTCACGTACCCCCCCCCCCCCCCCCGAATGTCCCTACACCACTCCCTGCCCAATCGGAAGCCGACTACGGGTACATGTATTAGTATGATTTACGTCATGACTATAATTCCCGTATATATCTAATGAAATATGCAAGTGAATAAACGAAAAATTGAAAATTATAGCATGAATTACTGGGAACAGCTTTACAATCATGAAAGGAAAATACACCTATAAATCAAACAGCAGAAAAAAAGGATTTATGTACAGAGTATATGCAGGACTGTGTGTTTTTTAACTCCACGTTTTTCTTGTTTCATGCTAATATTTTTGTTTAAAATGAGTGGTGACTTTACTTAACTGATCTTAGTTACTATTCAATAAGTCTGAAATTAGCAGCTTTAAAATCTAGAAACTTCTTATTACATTTAAATCTCACGCAGTCATATAAAACTGACTTCCAACTTACAAGTGATGCTACTTTCAGATATTTATTTGTTAAGAATTGAGATCCAATACACAGCATCTCAACTTAGTTTAAAAGTTTATTAATGGTTTGGTTTGGTATGAGCCGAGTTTGAGTTTGCCCGAATATGACATGCCTTTTCCCGAATGGGTGATGTTTTTGCCCGAAAATATGGCCCTTTTCAAAGCTCCAGCGGTATTTTACAAAGCCAGCTCTATCCAAATTTTATTTGGATGTTTGGATTTTTTAAAACTTAGCAAGGCCCCTTAACCATGTTAATCATTAATTGATTTTCCATGCATTTAAATTTTGTAACAGCGAATTCAATTCTCCAAAATTGTGAAGTAATTATTTTTCTAGAACAGAAAACTGCAAACTGTCATTGCCAAACAACGGTAATTTGTTTTCTTCAAAATGTAGATGCATGTTTTATTTTAATAACACATGAAGAGTAGAGACAAAAGATAAGTTAAGTAAAATATTAATGTTTTGTAAGTCTTTAAATGGACAGCCCTAATTCCAGCTTGTTAAACTATATTACAATGCACTCTTCAAACATTCATTGTGGCTGTTTCCAGCAAACTCTTCTAATCTTTGTTGTAATATCCAAGTAAACGTTTGATTGTCAATAACATTTTCCCAAACCAGAACTACATTAATATTTGAATACATTACAAACTCCACGTTCTACATGTCTAGTTGTATCTTAACCACTTTAACAATGTTTTCTTTCATTGTGCATGATGCTTGGTTTGGGCAGGATGGTAAATAACTCAGGTACGTGGTTCATCAAAAAAGAAAAAAAGAAAGAAAAAAACAAAAAAGAAAGACTGTGCAAGCATAACCATATAACCCTTTTATTCATTTACCCTTCCATCTGTCCATGGAAACTCTATTCATATATTAATCCTTGCGCTGGTTGTTTTATAGTGTGGCACTGAATGTCAGTAAATAATGTTCATGCTACATGATTTATGTGGGTCTCATATCATTACGATTCACATGAAGGACTGATCGTCTAATGAATTAATGTATAGTACAATCAATCAATATGGCATAGTAAATGGTTGTAAATCTTCATGTTGTTACAGGACTCTGAGCTGGGCCCCATTGCAGAAAGAGTTGCCATCGATTGTAAAATTGAAATGAATTGCAAGTCAGATCATTTGACAGAACACACAAATCTGATTGGTTCAAATATGCAAATTATCTGACTCCCTATGAATTGCAACTGTACAATAGGTTGCAACTCTTGTACCAACGGGGGCTGTTCTGTCAAGTGAATTGTCTAAAACGTAACAAAATACTTGCTCAAAGAATCCTTTTTTTTCTGAAATAATAGTCTTCATACTTACTATTTTAACTTTTTAATCTATTTAGCTTTGTCTGTTTAGGCAACTGTACAGTAGCCTGAAACTGATCTTTCACATGCCCCGGGTAATTGGGCGTGCTGATGTAGCACCTTGATTTCATCGCTCTACTCATGAAGCTTTGCTATAACCCTGTCATCTATTCATTGGGGCCTGTTGCATTCAACTTGTGTTGTGATCAATTGAAACATTGAGATTTAGCACAATTTTCCATTTCATTAAGAGCGCTCAATTGCAAGTTGCAAATCAAATGCCACTTTATTGCTTTAATAATCAGGTCAATATGTAGCACTCTGATTTTACCCCTCTTCTGAACTCATGATACCTTGCTTTTACCCTGTTATTCATTCACTGGGGCATGTTGCATACAACTTTGATTTGTAATCAATTTATTGAAACATTATGATTAAACACAGCTTTCCACTGCATAAAGAGAGTTGCATTTAATCACAAGTTGCAAATCAGAAGCAACTTTTTTGCTTGAATCAGGTCAATATGTAGCACTCTGATTTAATTAACCCCTGTTCTGAGCTCATGAAGCCTTGCTTTATCCTGTCATTAATGGGGGTGTATTCTGAAAACGATTTTAAGTTAAAATTTATTGTTTCTTCGTCATATCTATGTCAGTAAAATATATTTTAGCAAATCGCTATTTCTTAACTACAGTTTCATATTTTAGTGACGTAGATGTGACGTAGATACAATACATTTTAGCTTAAAATCGTTATCAGAATATGCCCCCTGAGCCCACATTGTGTATTTGTTCAGGGTACCTATGGGAAATAAATCATTATAGGCCCACCCTTTCAATTCATCTTCCAGCTCACATTTCATGAGTTTGTAGAATTTTATGAAACTCAAGAATAATCAAATTATTAGATGCTGCAGACCATAACACCCTTTGCTCTATTTCAGCCACCGATTATAAAGGACACATCTTGATTTTGAAAATATTAATATAATTTGATTTTAAAAAAATGGTAAAAAAGGGGGAAAAAGAAAGAAGAACAAAGAATGTGACCGACCCCGAGTGTGACCGACCCCCCCCCCCCCCCCCCCAACAAAAAAAATAAATAAATAAATAAAAAATAAATAAATAAAATAATTGTCAGACCATGCTACCTTCAATATTTCACAATGATCCCCTTTACCCATGCCATCTACTGCTTGTTCTTGCTGGACATCTCCCAACTAGACCCTGTTTCATAATCTTACCCATTTATTGTTTTTGGTCCAATTATTGTAACGGCAATGTACTATGTCATCACCAATCGGCATAGAGAAATATTATAGCTATTGGACGCTAACAGCCATTATAAATGCAGGGCCCATGACCTTGTTTCATAACAGATTAACGAGCTATTTACGAACAAAAGTAACAAAAGTACAGTGTACTTAATTATGTTTTATATACTGTGTTTAATGGTCATATTTGTGTTATTGTATGTTGTTTGATAATGTAACTCTTTATGTATAGCACATAAGCACTATTTGTATGCACATAATGTAGGTGTAACTTATCTGTGATAATGTGCCTCCCCGTTATATAACATTCAATCCTCTAACCTACCCTCTAACTACTGTCACATAACAGTGGTGTATGAATCAATGTTACGTGATGTTTAGCTCTGTAACATATGTGGTTTATTCCAAGTCTGAAAAAGACATATAAACAATATTTTGCTATTTGAGCTGTTCTCTATTAATCATTGGAACATGTACAGTGTTTGTTTTGTTTTCAGTATTTAGTATTTTGATGTTGAACCATATCATCTCTTGTCCATGTACATGTACATGTAAACATTTGTTTCATCATTTGTTAATTGTACTTTTTGCACTTCTTTCCACTTCTCTTTTCCTTATTTTCAATTCTATGAAAATATATGCCATTGCATGATTGCAATGCTAACATTATGTGATTATTTATATTTACTATCAGTATAAGTCATCTGCGAACTTTAATTATTCTTTCTTCAATTTTCTCCAGGAGGATGGCGAGTTTTCTGACCTTGTCTGAGATCATCTGGCATAGCAACAGAGTCATCTGGCAACCAAAATAACACAATGTACAATGTACTGCAGGCGAAAAACAAAACAAACAATGCTGCTGCGCCCTGGACCAACCCTTTCCACATCAGCGAATACCATCGATGTGTAACCCCCTAGATGTGAGTCAATCGTCAAGAGATCATTGTCTAGCATAGCATCAAACTCATCTGGCAACACACAGAAGAGCTACTGTCGAAGAAGAAGAACAATTATATAATATTCTTTATCCTGGAGTGACTCTTTCAATTGAGATTCATGACATTGATATGTAAACCCTTCCAGCTCCAGCGTCAAGAGATAAACCAAACTGTTACTGTCTTCTTAGCATAAGAGTCATCTGGTAACACACAGAAGAGCTACTGTCGGAAAAGAGCAACACTTCTACAACATTTTATACCCTAGAGTGACTCCTTCAGTTTAGATTCATGCCATTGATATGCAAACCCCTCCAGCTCCAGCATCACTAGATAAACTAAATGGTGGCTGTCTTCTTAGCATAAGAGTCATCTGGTAACCTATATAACAACAGCTATCGTAGGAAAAGAGCAATGTTTGTCTGACATTTGTCATTTGGTCATCATGAACAATCCCCTTTTTAAACATTGAATACCATTGATATGTATCCCCATGGAAGTGGCTTCAGCATCAAGATGTCATCTACTTTAGCAACAAAGTTGTCTGGCTACAGACAGAGCACAAGCCACTGTAGGAAGAGAGCAAGACTTATTTAACATTCTACATCCTGCTACTGATCAATTATGTCAGTTGATATTATTTGCTGGTACAAATTTCTTAAATGTATGTCTAGGTCTAGCATTCTATGAATATGAATTTTCATGACATTTTATTTGATATCAAAACAAAATTTGTGTCGAAATTCCAATTGTGCTTGTTTTGCTGAAGCACGTGTATGTGTATGATATATGCATTCCTATGTACCACCATCAACCAACACTATGTATTTATCTAAATTTCTATTATATTTTTGTATTTTAGTCATGTATATAGAAAGGGCATAAGGGTCTTTGCATCAGATAGTTTTATTTATGGCGTTGTTAGATGTACAGAAACATATTCCAACTTCTTATGTTTAAAGTCGGATGTTTGAGGTGTCTGAATGATAAAAAAGGGTTTGAAATAACATATTGCATTATTTAAAGAGGTTTAAAGCCATATTATTACCTCATTTGTTGTCCTGAACTAGTCTAGCACAACAGACTCGCTTAATTTATGTATCAAAATGCGCTGGTTTATGAGAACCCGATGGTTGAGCACTGGTCTAGCAATCCGGAGGTCTCGGGTTTGATTTTCGGGCGAAGCCTATTTTCTTTTGCTCATACTATTTATTAAGAATATTTCTGGTCAGTTTCCTTTATGTTTGACTTTCATTCATTTATCTCAAGAAGTACCATCTCAACATTTATAGAGGCGGTTAATAATAATTATATTTCTCATTCACTCTGGAAAGAAATTGTACATTGATCACTTGTAATAATGAAGCTACTTTTCCCTAAATTTTTTGTTTTTGTTTGTTCAGGTAGGATTATTATGTAGGATGGATCAGTGAAATGTTTCCGCTTACTTGGGTACTCCTTTTAAAGGGTACCATCACCCCAAAATAATATTTTTATACATGAAAGGTAACACCTTGAGTTCATAAAATTATGTTTCCAGAAAAAAATATATAATTGGAAAACGCATCACCATTCTAAAGCATGCGTTCATAGGTCTGAATTACGAAGACTAATTTGTCCAGAGCGAACGAATCGTCCGGGATTCTATTGTCTCTAAACGTACGCGTGAATAGCATTGGCGCACTCGCAAATGTTTGGCCTATACGGAACCACGAAATAATACGGTAGTGGTTCCGTAAGTGGTGGTGATTAATTGCTTTGTTTATGAATTATATAACCCTTTGCAAAATGTTGGGTATCTATTTGATGTCATAAAATGATACCAAATCATACCAATATTTGTTGTTCATGCATGGTGGTCCCCTTTAAATGGGCGACATTCTCTGCAAAAATCTACCCACTTAAACAGACACCATTGTATTATTGTATGGGACTTTATGAGATTGTGTTGTATCATATTCTACCTGTCCTAAAACTATCTTTAACATGTTTACCAGAAGTTATGCCCATGTTAATTACTATGATGTTTATGTTAATAATTTAAAGTAAAACCTACAAGGACCAAGATAAACAAGTGTATGAATATTTTATTTTCTGTTTCCCTCTTATGAGTTATTTAATTGATTTTGATTTTGCATATCATTGTCAATGTAATTATTCAAAAACAATGAAAATGCACAATCTAGATTGAAGAGAAATGTATGCATGGCTTAACATCAATGGAACATACTATTATGAATAGTTGAATGTGATATGTTCTGCTTGAAACTGATGCATATTGATTAATGAGCCATAAATAGCTCTGGTAAAGATAAGGTCGCCTTTGTCCCAAAAGCAGGAATTTAAGTCTGGCAAATTTGTTATGTTTCTCAAACTTTGCAAACATGATTTAAATTAAATTAATCCAGTGTTACATTTTTGGTCGAATCAGTCCAATAAACGGATCAATAATATGCAGATTTAATTATTTTTGAACAATTATGAAAAGTAACCGGTCCTTGACAAGTAAATATCATGTTACACGTACGCAGTATGTAGCCACATTGAATGAAAGCTTGAACATGTGGGTTTGTAAGACCATCTGTGACTGCTTACCCCAAACCCCCAAAAAGTCGCGGTATATGATTCTCCGCTACAAGCCAAAGTATGTAATTTTTGCTGAAAAATCGAATTTCATAACTTTACTTTACCTGAAAGCATAATCTTTCCTCTATCGACTGTTTCAAATTTTGAGTCTTAAAACGAAGCCAAAGTTGAGTTATGAGCAGTTTTCTAGGCTCCTCTGCACTACGCGCCTGAGTGACCCTAATCTTTAGAGCCTCTTTTCTCCTCATTCTGTAAAACTAGACCTTCCCACTCTCCTACATTTAATCGCTTTGTTGATTATGTTCGGAGTGTCCAAATTTGATGAGTTATATTTCATTTTAAAGCTTAGAGTCTACTCTTTCCAGCTAGATAAAAAGATCCAAATTCATGTTTGTCAACTTTTTGGGGGTTTTGGGGTAAGCGATCACATCTGAAATGGCCTTGTATGAAAATAGATTTATATCATACAATAAATCATTGAAATGTAAATAGTAAACATAATAATTTGCTTTATTTGTATTTATTAAAGTGCTTTACCGTAATTGTGTGGGTGTATGCATTTTTCATATACATGCTAACAATTATGCTAGAACAAACAATCATTGAATAACAAGGTAATTAAGAAGAGTAAATACTAACTCCGTGCAATGAGATTACAATAATCAATACACATGATATGATCATAGATTGTAATGTTCAATGTTTTAGGGGCAGAACTTAATTTTTAGATAACGGCCCTATCATTATCATTATGGCAGTTGTATTAGTGTATTGTTATTATTTCCAGAAAAATAATTCCACTGAAAAAAAAACGACAACATTTTACTTAATTTACCATTCAACCGCATCCTTAATTGCCCCAAATTAATTGACAACATGACAGTTTACGAAACAGTGTGCCTGTGTGTATGCATGTTTTTTCTTGCCAGAGCCAATAGTATGTATAGCCCTACAAGTGCACTTTGAAGTAATTCCTGATATTTGGTTTTGTTGTGTGTTTATCTTGTCAAACTGGGGCAAAATATATGCATTAAATCTAAATGCACACACATAATATACCCGCACGCACACGCACACATACGCACACACACACACACACATACACATACACACACTTTTCATGCACGCACGCACAAGCATGCACAAACACACACACGCACATGCACACGCACACACAGGCACTCACATGCACACACACACACCAGAGCATGTTCATGAATAAATTCTTACATACAGTACAAGAGCACCACTGACTGTTACACACACACTTTCTGCTACACATGCCACCTAACCCTAACGGAAAGAACACTGTGTAACCCACAGTGTTAAATTGGAGTTTTTTCACAGTGTGAAAACCAAATCACACTAACCACACTATGACCACAATGTGAGCGCACTGTCGCCACAATGTGAGCGCACTGTCGCCACATTGTGAAGTTGCCAGCGTTCACAGTATGTACAATTGTACGCTCAGAAATTTCCCAATTTTACACTGTGATCCCCACTGTGAAACACAGTGTGTTCACACTGTGTTCCTTCCGGTAGGGAAAACGGCATTAAAGTGAATACGATGTTCAAATATGTATTTATGCGCACAATTCGTGAATTAATCTGAAAATCATACAATTATGCTGAATGATTCAGTTTTATTGAAATATATAACAATAAGATTGGTATTGGTGATAACTAATTGTGTTTTTTCGGCTCTGATTCGTGTGATTGAGTACAGATATGCAACAGCTTTTCTTAGATGTAATTCTAAATTCAGGATGAAAACATTAAAATAGAATGCAAACATTGGTCTACATGGTAATTAAATACTAACTCCCCTCGCGTATAGAACTTGTACACGTCTTATCGATACAAATATACACCTATTATACAAGCGTGACTCTGCATTTATTTAAAGATTACTGAAATTGAATTCCATTTTACTTCAAGTTTCGAATCCTAACTATTTTCACTGTATTATCTACATGGTCGACTACAGTTCTGTCATGTCAGTAATACAATACTGGACGATAGGAAACATAAGATAGGAAAAAACGATAGGAAACATAAGGGGACATTTTTGTTTTAAACAAGGAAATACATAAGGTGTGCCCCCAATAATTGTGCTTGCCCCCCCCCCCCCCCCCCCAATCAGTCCGACCACGCTACGCCACTGCATATTGATGCTCTCTTCCCAAATATATAAATATGGACCCGGTATATAGGAGGAGAAAGCCTTCGTGAGAAGGATCTTATCAATGCCCATGAGCCGCTTGGAAGAAATGCTCCCCAGAGAGTGGAGATGATGCACACAATGTGTGCTGGTTTGCATTGTATCATATGACCGGGGTAATAATATCATTGTTAAGCGCTTAAGATGATTATTAGGCGCTATATAAATCGAGTACATGATTAAAGTGCACAATTGTTGAAGTGCCCTCTCGAGCCGAACTGAAATATCCCTTTACATTATGTCATTAAAATCATGTGTTAATGAAATGGAATCCAACTTGGTACGAGATTTCTCGTATACTGTACACGATTATAACATATAAACACTTCATAATGTATTATATAACTACACGTCAAGCAACGATAATAATAAAGACAACACAGTACCATGAGGAAAACCAAAAGCCCAATATACTAACGGAAATAACTAATTCAAAACAAAGTGACATTATCATACTGTAGGCATCATTTAACTACAACATTATAATTATCCAACATCAACCAAATGCGCAATATATTCTAGGATAATTACTACATGTATCATGAAACGACATAAGCGACATCATAATCATTTTCCAACAACAATCAAAAGTGTTCCATAATGTGAAGGATTATAACTAATTACATGTAGGCGCATCGTGAACGCGGGGTTATTATCTATTTGAGCATCGTATGGAAATAATTTACTTTGTACAATAGTATTTTCTTAATTCATTGTACAATAGTTCTTGAGTTTCTAAGATGCATCTTTAACAAGTTATTATTATTTACATTATTATGTAAACTTCAAAAGCGTGAAAGACAATGTAGACACACTGTATGTCTTCTATTGTGGTATATTATTAAACCTTTGTTAATGGCACTGACTGTAGTGCTGCACCTATAATTATACGCGTTGGTCATGCAACCATACAAACACTACACAAAACAATGTCAACGTACTGATAACATATGACATGCGATGCATACGTGATGCGCATGGTCATGTGCGTTACAATATATAATACGTCGGTATTATCTAGGAATGTTGACCAGTATTATACATTTCTAATCCATTCATTACAATTATTTGGTCAATTTAAACAGAGTATATCTCATAGATCACAAAATACTCTCAGATAGTCAATGGGCAAAAAGTGGAATACCCCATCAACGTTCAATCTCGGACAGTCTTAGGAAGTTTGTAGAAACGATCGATGTAGAAAACCCATCGATAAAACACATTGCAGGAACCACGGGGTTATAATGATCGCCAAATTTATGTAATTCCGAGTCAGAAATACTAGAAAACGAAAGCCTAACTCAAAGCAATGTTTTAACATATCATGTGATTGTATAGCATTAAATGACTGAATGGACATGTCCGTAACATTATGTGTTGAGCGTCTACAAATTAATCTTGATAATGTACTTTACATTTATAAGATACACGTTTTGTCTTCTCGATGTGCACTTAATAGTGTTGAATAACATGTAAACGTGAATAGTATTCCTTCAAAGAGTTGTCCATTGAGGTGGAATCGAAAGATTTTTTTTTTCATTTTTTTTTTATCAGGGTCTATACTCTCATACCGTCTGATCATCATCAATATATGCTTAGTACTTAGTACTTTAGTAAATAATGCAAGTTTCTAATAACAATAATAATGCAAATAACACTTATAACCCAATTGTTTGCAACAAATATTGTATTAGTTACGTTAAAATGTAATTTAATTTTTTTCGAAATGTCAACTGTACAGTGTTTTCATATTAAACGGTTCTTGTAACAAGTATATGTTTTAGATTGATAAATACGACATTATCTGTCATGTAATTTATAATACGTGCCATTCCTGGGGGAATACAAATCATTCACTGCCCATGTCCCAGTCTACTGCCCAGTCTACGTACTGACTTCCACTATGTGTATTTAAACACCGACCAGTGTTACTGATTAAGAGAAGATGTAAAGCCTGTCAGTGGTGCAGAAGGCTATCTCCCCGGATGTGAACTCTTGGAGGTAATACCAATTCCTCTCTGGTTTCTGTATCACGTGATCAGTGATGAGAGTCGCCACGTGCTGCAGCTCGCTCGTGTAACGCTCGATGGTGACTCTGTCCCTTTCCTTGTTCACGGTGGCTATGAGGATCGTATCATCCTTGCATACAGCAGGATATACGAACATATCTACACTTTTGATTAGTTTTTGTTGTTTAACGCCCGTCTGGTTTATCACATATGCAGAATCATCAAAGTATCTCACGACCATATTCTCACTAGACTGCATCGCAAATATCTGTACAGGTTCATACCCATCACATATTATCTCCCTGACCGGCCTCCCACCTGCTGGAGTGAATACCTGGATCTTCTTGGCTTTCCTGTAACCTACATAGATGTGATCATCGCTGTCTACAGTGAGTTTACCAAGCCCTCCTTCATCCCAACTCAGAGTCTCAAACCCTGCATCAACCTTATCCCACCCTTCAGTGTATAGTGACACAGTGAGTATAGTCTTGTTAGTATTACCCAGGTCGCATACAGCACATCGACCATCAGACAAGAAGGCTATCCCGCGGACGTCTACTCCCTTGAGCACTCTCTGTTGCAGCTGCCCATCAGCAGAGTATATCTCGATGCCACGCTTTCCTCTGAAACATCCTACAGCCATCCTACCGTCTGGTGTGGCAGCCATGCAATTCATGGAATTAGCAGTGGGGAACGCTATCCACTCTCTGTACTGCACCTTCCCGATCTCCATCGTCTCGAGTTCTTCATGTCGCTCGTATTCAAACTTCTTTGCGCGAGAAGATATTTCAGTAGCCACATCATTTGTCGGAGATTCTATACTCTCTAATACTGTTCTCATTTCATTACACAGTGAATCTCTGATGATCACGGTGTCTTCATTGAGCGGTACCTTGGAACTCTTCTCCACCAGTTCTCCAGCGGTTTCAATGACGTCATTCGACGTATCATCCTCAGCCATGATTCTGTCAAACTCCTCGTTCAGATTCCCCTTTTCACCGTCGCATTTGCCATTGAGAATTGCCATCTCTTCGCCTAATCGCTGTACCGACTCATCGTAGCTGTTTACTATCTGTTTAATGACCGCGTCAATGTGATGTAATGATTTTTGTTTTTCTTCTTCTATGACATCGAGGTACTTCTTCAAAGCTGAAGTCTTCGAATCGGCTTTTTCCTGTAAACTTATGACCTCAGCAGTGTAGTTTGCGTCGTAATCTGTGACACTCTTCACCACATGTCCTTCTTTCTCATGGTCCGTGATGGAGCAGCGGGAGCAGAGATATTTTCTACAGGGGATGCATACTTCGGTACATACATGACTTTCACTACCGACCGCGTGCTCTTTGCAGCAAACTACCTTCTTTGGAAATACTTTAGCATGCAAAACTTCATCTATGTCTAATAATGTGTGTGCGGTGTTAGGCTTCCATACATCATGTTTCTTGCGACATATTTTACAAATGCTCTTATTACAATCGCTGCAATATTCGACTGCCTCAGCTTTCTTGTTACACACCTCACAAGGAACTCCGTTGTATTTAATATTAAGAGCGCGAGATTTGAGAGATTTATTATATGGTAGCCTGGAAACATTACCGCCTTTGACGTATGTAAGCGAACCACAGAGCAGACATACGACTGACTGAGGAGCGACTTGGTCTTGTGAAGATAGAAGGTTGGTCAAGCAGGACTTGCAGAATGTGTGCGAACAGGAGAGGGTCTTTGGGTCAGTCAGGAGGCAGGCACAGATCGGACACTGCGGCAGGTTGAGGGTCAAGTTGTCCAGACTCGCCATGGTGTTTGGAGCGCGGAATCTGTTCGGAGTAAAGATCAGGGGCTCCTATGATAAACTATACAGGGTGGCCCCCCAAAACCGGAACGGAGCAGTCATTTTGGTCGTGTAGTTTTTGTTTTAGGGCGCTGTGAGTGACAACATGTCAGGTTCCTATTTTTGTCAATTTTTACCAAGTCAGTGCCTGATAAATCGGACTTACTGCCCGTCATAGTATCGAACAACTATTACATTCTCTCTGCACACAGCTGAATGCACACTAACAATGGCATGTGTATTGCTCGTTGTTTGATGCTATGAAGGACAGTAAGTGCAATTTATCAGACACTGACTTGGTACAAATTGACAAAAATGGGAACCTGACATGGTGTCACTCACAGCGCACTAAAACAAACATATCAAAATGACTGTTCTTGGTATCGTTTTTCATTGGAAAACACTTCCTATCCGATGGACATAATCATTTTGTTACTCTATTTTGGGAAGTGCCCCGTTCAGTTTGTTGGGACCACCCTGTATAGGTGACCAGGTCCCCGTTGCAGAAAGAGGTCATACAATCGATTGCAAGTTACATTTAAAGGGATAGTTGAGTTTTGGTATAGAGAGTAGAGTATTGTTCAAACTGAATTTTAGTAACCAAACCCTGCACCATTACATTAAAGGGGTAGTTCAGTTTTAGTAGAGAGGGCGCTGCACAACACAATTTGTTTGTGACGTAATGAAAAACTGAGTGTCGAATTTGAAAGAACATGCAATTTAAATGGCAGAAGAAACTTTATTTGGTCAAAATCGGTTCAGAAATGGCTGAAATATCAATAAAATATATCCGATCGTAATAAATCTGGACCCCAGATTTATTCGATGATTAAAAATAAAACATGCTTAAGGGTTTTTAAATAGTTCTTGATGATCTATCTATTTAATCATTATTTCAACAAAATATCACATGCATAAGTTTGTATGAAAATGGTTAAAACCAATGCTTTTTTAGAGAGCGCTCTCTTGTGTTTTAATGGCTCTTTTTGAATGATAACAGGCTTTTTACTTAGTCGTTTGTAATTTTGTATACCTTTCGAGCATGGTGGAGTTACAACTATTAGTTTGTAATGTTACTGTGCAGGTTTTGGTTACTAAAGTTCAGTCTTACCAAAACTGTACTACCCCTTTAAAAACTAATAGTAAGTTATAACTTCATCATCATTCAAAGAGAGCCGTTACAAATCAAAAGGGCGCTCTTTACAAACTCATTGGTTTCAACCTTTTTTGATAAAACACTCCGCATATGATGTTTGTTAAAATAAAGATTAAAAAGAGATATCATCAACAACTATTAAAAAACATCTTTTGTACATTTTTGAAAAGTGCCAACATTTTTTTTTTGTCAACGGCTGGTTCAAAATTATTGAATTATTGTGGGACCCCACAATAATTACCAATGGTTATATTTACGGATATTTCAGCCTTCTCTGAACCGATTTTGATCAAATAAACTATATTGCTGTACACACGCTCGACCACAGGTTTTTCAAACCCACCCTAAACAAGTTTTATCCATTGGTCAAATGTATACCCTATTCAAGTATTTTCGCATGCTTTTTTTGACAATTTTGCCCCCTAAACAAGTATAACTCCTAAAACATACCCCTATACAAATTCTACGTCAATTGTCTCAATCAAACCTCGCACAAAATCCCCGGCAATCTCAAGACAAGTCCGGGAAACAAGTTTGGAGAAAAAGATACCCTAAACGCGTATTTGTTTAACTCCACAAACATGCCCTTATTTCTGATTTTGGCCTTTTTGACACCCTAAACGCGTCACCCTTTTTATGCGTTTTTTTGGTCGCGCGTGTGTACAGCAATATAGTTGAGTGGCCCCCCGGGATCTTTGTGTAGCCTTCACATATTCGCCGGGGCACGTACGATGACTTTGAGGTTAAAGCAAAACCAAAATGCATAACACAAAGCAAACTGTGTAGTAAGACCTATTTTCACACATCCCAAATGTCCCTGAATCACCCCTTCCATTATTTCTTTTGAAGAGTAGGCATAGTTTATGTTTTGCTATCGCAGGCTCTTTATGGATGATCTGAGTGGCGCCATGATTTTTGTTTGCCGCCGAAACGTGACGTTTTTCTGGACTGACTTTGATTGGTCTAGCCAAATGCCATTTTAACTATTAGTTTAATAACGTATTTTTATTAAAAATAGGAGCAAACAAAATACATTGCACTGCTTATAGGTTAGCATTTGGAATCAAATTATTTAGTATGCGTTATATTTGTTTCTACTTCGAAAACATGTTAAACATGATAGCACTTATTTTCTAGTCAGAATGAGGGTGTTCATACGACCTTAGGAATATCATGGTATTTATAGATAATAATGATACCAGAAGTCGTGCATTTATTTCCGCCCTAGCGAATCATAATCTAGACCATGAGCATTTATTATTCTGATATGAATCACTGCAAAAGCAACTAAATCTGCTTCAGACAAGGAAACAATGCCATCTCGATACTATACAGCTCAATTGTTTAGGTGAAATAGTGGGGTAAATGACAAACTTGCATTTCTTAAAACTGTAACTATAGTAATACGTGTAGGCAGTTCATTCACTGCACAAGCCTTTGTTTTGTACGACAAAGAGGAATGACACCCCTTTCCAAATCAAAGAAAAGGAATGTCTGGTACGTAGTTCGGTATCATCGCAGCTGTTCTGTGGAGCATGCTGGAGAAAATCGTACATGCCCAGGGGCGAATTTTTTTTTCGTACTCGTAAGAGCAAATTTTGATTTTTTCTGCGTGTTGAGAGAGACTATCACTCGCGCATGCGCAAAGCCAAAATTTCCGACTCTGATAATATCGAACATCGATTACGATTACGCAAAAGAAACGAAGGATAGAGCGGGATTCGAACCCAGTGACTTTAGGTTATCAGAATAGCACGCTAGAGCAATTCGATTTCGCCACAGTGACCGGGATGATTTGCAGCGGTTTTTCGGGATATATAAACCTAACCCAAACCCTAACCTATACCCTAACCCTAACCTAAACCCTAACCCTAACCCTAATTTGGTGGCTATAGGTCAGATTAGTGGCTATTGGTCAGATTTAGTGGCTATAGGTCAGATTTACCCAGCTAGCCACCTGACGTCGGGCCGATGTCAAAAGTTGTTGGCCGGATGTCGGCATATCACGGTTGGCTCGAAGTTAAAATGTCCGCCAGCCCAACATCGTCACCACGTCATTTTGTGATACGTCAATTTCTGACAATGGCCCAACATCAACTCATGACATTGGACCAACATAACATTATGATGTGGGCGCGAGGTTAAAATGTCCGCTAGCCCAACATTGTCCCAACATCATTTTGTGATCTCGGGCAAATGTCAATTTCCGACAATGGCCCAACACCAAATCCTGACATAGGACAGATATCAAATTCTGATGTGGGCTCGACGTTAAAATGTCCGCCAGCCCAACATCGTCACCACGTCATTTGGTGATACGTCAATTTCTGACAATGGCCCAACATCAACTCATGACATTGGACCAACATGACATTATGATGTGGGCGCGAGGTTAAAATGTCCGCTAGCCCAACATTGTCACAACATCATTCTGTGATGTCGGGCAAATGTCAATTTCCGACAATGGCCCAATATCAAATCCTGACGTTGGCCCGACATTACAATGTCCGCCAGCCCGACATTAGCCCAACGTTATTTTTTATTGTTGGCCCAACATCAAATCTTGACGTTCGCCCGACGTTTGAATGTCCGCTAACCCAACATTGGCCCAACGTCATTTTTTGATGCTGGACCAACATCAAAATTTGACAATGGCCCAATGTCATTAATATGACATCTCCAATAAGAGGTCGACCAAATATAGCGCCGATGTTGGGACTGGTATCAATTTAAGAGGTCGCTACCCAGCTAGCCACCTGACGTTGTGCCAACATTGGGCCAATGTAAAAAGTCGTTTTAAGACGACGTTGGGCCTACATTAAAAATCCGACGTCGCCGCGACGTAAAAATGTCCGCCAGCCCAACATCAGCGCGGCGTTTTTTTTTTTAATGCTGGCCAAACGTCATTTTGCGATTTCGACCCAACATCAATTATTCAGTCAGTGGTCAGTCATGGTTGTGAAATTAATGTCGGGACAATGTTAGTAATGAGACAAGAATAGGACATCTCAATTTTGACGTCAAACCGAAATCCTACGACGTCAGAATGGGCAGCAGTGAATCAAGTCGGCTAATAGTCATTAAGTTGATGTTGAGCCGATGTCAATGATCCGACATGAATATGACATCTCAATGATGACGTCAATGCGATATCCTGCCGATGTCAGAACTGACAGCAATGAAACAAGTCGGCAAATGATCATAAAAGTGATGTTGCGCCGATGTTAATAGTCGGACATGAATATGCCATCTCCAATATGACGTCGGGCTAATATCGCGCCGATGTCGGAAAAGATAGCAATTAA
>JBAMJV010011606.1:0-42900 GCA_037951105.1 Echinarachnius parma
ATATCGTAACGGGGGAAATTGCATTGGAATATTGACACCTGTTCAAAGCCGTCTGTGTGGCTCGCGGGCTCCGTGTTAATACGTTAATGGATACGATGATCTTAGTTTCCTCTCGCTTGAAATGAAGTCCAAATAATAACTGTAACATGACGAATGGATTATCATTAACAGCAAAACAATGGATATTGAAGAGACAACGACGACGACCACGACAACGAACAAGCAACTCGCGTTTGCAAAGGTAAGAACTTCATGTCATCTTCAAATTTTATCTCCACTTTTTTTTTTTAATGTTAGCGTGTGTGCGTGTTTTAATGAGGATGTTTATACCGCCGGGAAACATCGGCTATTAAAAAGGCACAAAACATAATTTGCTGCTCATGGAGTTTAACGTGTACATTACCATTGGCGTGTGTTATCTCATGGGACGTTGTGATACTAATAGTATTTATTTTAGAGTTGACGTTCCCTTGACGCACGGGCCGAGGCTTTGCCTTATCTTATCTTGTTATCTACTCTTGATCTGAATAGACTGGTGGGGTTAATATACATCATGTACATTATGTTAAAGTCAAACCTGTAAAGAAAAAGTACAATTGTCCTAGCTGAGAACGTCCGCATGCAGCACCGTGAGAACATTCCGGAGATTGAACTTTGAGCCGAGCGAGTTCAAATTCCATGAATTCTGTACTAACGTGTGTAAACATACACGGGTGCGAATATCTCAAACGGGATCATTCATTACTGCGACAAATGTATGGCAGACCATCAGTATTCGGTGATAAAATATGAACTCAATATTCGTTTTTTCACTAGGTAAACAGTGTTCGTTTTCTTTCAAACTTTCACAAATCTTTCAATTGTATTTTACAATGATATTGATATAGGATTGAAGTCTCAAATGTCATTTTGTGCAATATCTGACACTTTACAGGTATCACTTTAATAAGATTAGGTTTGGCAGTTGTTAGTGGCACAACTGCAGAGCTTAGTAACTCTTTATTATAGTATAGCTGCCAAGTCTCCCCGATTTTGCAGGAGACTCAGAAAAAATAGGCAAAGATTACTGCACTGGATGTCATCCCATCAGCCAATCTCCCTGATTATTGAAAGATTATTGTCATTAGGTTGTATATATCATAAATCAACCCTCGAAATTAACTTTTTTTGCTGGTGGCCCGGTCGGGCCAGTAAAATTAGTATTTTTCCAATTTTGGTGGCCCGAAACCAAAATTTACTGGCCCGAAAAAAATAAGGAAAAACAAAAGTAAAATTAAAACAATAACCATATTCATAGCTTCAGGGTACTGGGCAATGTTTAGCCTCATTTGTTATTCCAATGCTCGAAATTATCTTTTTTTCTGGTGGCCCGAAAATAAAATTTACAAACAAAGAAAAACAATGGTCATGACTACTTGGTCATTAATTGGTAAATTATGGAAGTTATGTGTTAAAATTACCACCATCATTAAAGAAATCCATCACTGAATAAACAAAACTAAACCTAGAATCGAGCAGTTTCATCTAAGAGTCATCAACTGATGAAACTAAGCTCTTTTCCATGTACGATTTTGTTATTTTATGGTCCATAAAATCACAAACACAAAAAAACACACATGGGACTGAGCACAGCTAAGATTAACTTTTCAAATCGGGAAATGAAATCACTTAAATCTTTGTTATTTTAAAAGCTAAAATAATTCCAAGTAGTCACAAGTCTCTACCTTGTAAAAATGATTCCTTCTAATACCTTCAAAAATATGAATAATGATCCGAAAGATGAAATTATTCCCCTTTATTGACGGTATCGCGGACGGTATCGCAAAGCAAACTGCACTTTGCAATATGAATGAATGTGAAAAGTTAGACATGTGTTTTGATAGGTCTTAGTATGCACACATACTCCCTCTGTGGATTGGTTGTTCTATGTTTATATTCTACATGTCGCAAAGGCTTCCAGGGGGTGTGTGGGAAATTAAGAAAACAGCATAAGCATGCTTTTACTTTTAGTCATTACACACCTCTGGAAGTTGTTTAATTTTACCATGATTTATCATGCAAGAAGTAGATAATTCAAGGGAAAGTGTTCATATGAGGAAATAGCACATATTTGTAGGCATAAATAAGGATTAATTCAACTAGCGCAAGTGCGCTTGCGACTTTTTATGTCCGTCCTTTTCATTTCTTGCAAATATTTAAATCACAATTAAAGTGTTTTTAAGAGGTGTCAAACTTGAGATTCATATTCCTTGATGTTGTCTTCTTATGGTTTAAACATTTGGTGGCCCGATCGGGCCACCAAACTTTGGCATTTTCATGTTTTTACTGGCCCGACCGCAACTTTTACTGGCCCCGGGCCATCGGGCCTACGCCAATTTCGAGCGTTGCATAAATGCATTTGATAGATATCTCCCTGATTTCTGATGAAATTTCCCTAAATCTTCCTTAAATTGTTGAATTTCAATGTTGGCTGTTCTGCATGCAACTGCACCCACGGCCACGGTCCAATGTATGTTACAATTGCCAATGTGGGTTACGTTTTTCCCCTCTCTAATTGTTTGATTTCTATGTGAAATATATATTTCTTGGATTCCAAATGGTAAACATGATGTATCGATTTCAGCTCGGAGGAAACGGACCTTTAGAATTCTTAAATCATTTTGTTTTCTTCAGTTTTATGAAGGAAATTTTTGTTGCATTTATTGTGATCTAGATCATAATGGGTAAATCAATGTTGGTATTGTTTAATGTCATTCAATCGGTCAAACTTGATATTGTTGCCAATAAAGGAGGGGGACCAGGACGGGGCCCGGGATGGGGGGGGGGGGGGGGGGGGTGTACTAGATCACCCCCCTGAAAGATTTCCTTCACAAATCAACACCTATAGATATGAATTGGATTTGTTATGTACATGTATGTGAACAGTATTATGCACATTTCTTGAGTTCAGTACTTCAGTACCTAATATTTAGTAGATTTAATATTAGATTAGGTTTTGTTCACACATGATATTAACTAGTTGTTCATGATTATAGTTACCGTATATGTTTGGCCTATGTTTCCCTTTGCCACAAAAAGACCAATATGTTGGGAAAAATTACTAGATGCTTTTTTTGACATTCTGACATTAAATTAGAAGTCATTATCTCCAAAATGGTATATAATTTGCCATTTTTGAACTGAGGATTAGGATTAGGACTGAGATTAGGAACATGGTGAAGCAACTTTAAAATAAGGGAGAAAACAGGCCGCTCCGAAGATCGGCGTCCATTAAAGAGCTGTCATTTTATCATTCTTGGTTGATGAAACTTAAAACCGTGATTTATGAAGCTAACAGTTTCACGGAATTTAGATTTTAAAAGATATCCTCGTTCAGAAAATTATACAAAATCCACAATCTCATATATTTAAAACAAAAAGTGATGATGAACTATATGTACCACCATGACTTAATGGTAATTTTGTGGTGTAAGCTTGTCACATAATTGCACATTTTGATCAAAATCAGTGTTATTATCAAGGAGCTGTGATAAGTTATTGTCATATAAATGTTGGTGAAAGTCTCAACTATACTTCCATTCTGTTTGCTTTTGAACCATGGTTACAAAATACAAATGTCCTACCATAATTTTAATTCAAACCTAAATTTAAGTTCAACTTAAAATCTTTACAAAACACCCTCTGGTGATGATGTATATTTATCTCCCTAATCCCTGCCGTAACCTAGCAACGGACTGCACAGTACCGATTTCCTGTCCATATATCTATAGACCATCTGGTATGCATCCTTTTAGCCCATCTAGGAGACTAGGGCCCCGTTGCAGAAAGAGATACAATCGATTGTAAGTTACAATTAATTGTAAGTCAGATCACGTGTTCTAGATGCGCAAATCTGATTGGTTGAAACGCGCAAAGTTTCTGACTTACAATCAATAGTAACTGATTGATTTTGTTCCATTTTGTTCCCAAGTATTTTCGGGACCAATCTTTATACAGTGACGCCTGTTCTTGATGGCAACCTCCTGTTTACAAAGACCACCTGTCTCCAGGGATAATTTTCTAGTGTCCTTACGAGGCAATTTCGTATTTAATGAAGCAATTAAAGACCCCCTTTCTGTACTATTCCTTGAGTGGTCAATAGGCAGACTGTTTCGCTATATGTTAGCATGTCAAAGAAGACCATGTGCAAGCTCGCTCCCACACTCTCTTTTTTTTCTACTTGCCTGTTCGGGCAAGTAAAATCATATACTTTCAAGTTTTACTTGCCCAAAGAGAAAATTGACTTGCCCCAAAACTAATGTGATCCAAAAGAAATATTAATCGTGTTCTAAAAGTTGCTTGACTTGCTTGACACAATTCTTGCTTAGTTCGAGATGAGATTTACAAACAAGAAATGAAATGTCCTCTCTTGGTTGAATTGTTGCCCAATCGGTGATAGGGCAACAAAACTAGACAACTTTGAAATTTAATTTTGAAATTTAATTTGCTCGACATCGAAGCACTAGTGTCCAGGCCTGCTGTACATGTCTGTTGTTTGTCAATGACAATGACAATGACAATGACAATGACAATGACAATGAATTTTATTTCTCAAAAACGGCCCCTCACGGGGGCATGGGAGAAATACAAAGATACAACACATGTATATAAACATATATATGGGCAATTCCGTGGTAACGGAATTACAATTCAGAGAAATTTTGCTCATTCTTTTTCATAATATGGATTAGTCCTATGACCTAAAGGCTTATCGACACTTTAATAAGTTCTGGAGATATACCTGCTGTCATATAGAAACAAAAATATGGAAATTTCATACATGAGGAAAGTGCTAGCATGTATGATACGTCGGTAACGGAATTACGGCAGAGAATGGGCCTTTTTTCCCAACTTCAACTTTCACATGAATTCCTCTGAAATTTAAAAGACATTTTGTGTAGATTTATTTTAAACTTCATTGCTATGGGTGTCAACTTCATGATAACATTAATTTTTTCCTTTATGTTCATCTTGTTTGGTCGTAACTGACCATGTTTCCCAAAAAGGCAGCGGTAACGGAATTACATAAATGGTAACGGAATTACGCCTTCTGAAATTTACCTTAAAAAGTTAATTTTTTTGAATACCAGATAAGCTAAAATCCCTTTAAAATGTTATTTGTATGTTCAAACATTTATAAAAACCAAAATGCAAGATACTTTTATGCTTAATTATGAAGTAATATGTGAATACGCCTGCTTAATTTGGTAATTTGGTAACGCAGTGTGAAATTTCTTAAAAAAAATAACTTTGTATTTGCGAAATTCAAGTCAGTCTTCATTTAAAAACAGGATATTAGTTTACCCCACTCCCCGAGAGCCGGTTTCAGTAACAGACCTGGTGAAGATATATATCTGGCTAATCCCTGCCGTAACCTAGCAACAGACTGTGCTGTAGTACTGATTATGTATGCACACTGGGAGCTCAATTTGTTTACCCTGCATACAGGATTAATTAATTGGAAAGACAATATCTAGTGACTACATAGATTAGTGTACAAACCCTATACCTGTGTAGATTATCTACTTAGGTATATGTTTCAAGCTTCCAGCTTCTATTGCAGCTTATATTGCCAGACCTTTGTGTGTTTCCATAAATTTCGAAACTGGACTGCATGACTTTTAAATGTATGCGATGGGTTTTTATGAAACATGCAGAAATATAATAAATAGATAGATAAATAAAATAAAAATAAATGAATACATTTCCCCTCAAATATGCCTTGTGCAATAATTACTCATAGACTTCTATAAGACTCAATAGCTCAATACAGAACTTTCTAAAAACCTTTTAAAAATAAGAAGGAGTATATTTTTGCATGTATACTGCTCTTTCACTGCTGTTAGGAAAATATAACAATCAAAGTGATAAGAAACAATTATCATTATACTGTATTGTAATATATCCTGATTTATTTCAAAGATATCTTCAACTTGTAAGAATAGGCTAACCTTTAAAATACTGGTCGGTAAAATACTTGGGCTGGAGTCTGTAAAAATATCCGAAACCTCGATCTAATGATAATAATAATAATAATAATAATAATACTCTCGATTTATATAGCACCTAATATGATTGATAATCATCTAGAGCTACGTCTAAGTGCTTTACAATTATATTATTAAAGTCTTGAATGGGTTTAAAAAGAAATCAAATTAGTTTGAGTGAAGCATTAAAAATATCGATAGAAATTAAATGACTAATAGTAATGATAATAATTGCATGTTAAACACATGTTGTTGAACAAAAAAAATCACAAGCCAAAAGATTACAAAAACCTGCAACTTGTCATTTCCTGATTTTCAAGAAAAGAATGACAACATTTGTATACATGTCTTTCCCCGTTTAGCTACATCAGGAAGTAAATATGGAATGACTAGTATATAAGAAATAACAAATTTAAAATTGAATGTAGTTATAAAGATAATTTTAATGACCATGGATGTAAAAAAAAAAAAAAAAAAAATGGCGCTTGTCAAAATCTCAAATTACCAAGACATAAAATGAGAAAGTTAATTTCAATGGCCATCGTTCGTGCATGTCTAAATTATGTTTTTTTTGCTTTCATCCGGTTCTTAATTCTCATTTTCACTCATGATGCTTTCATTATCCTGCATTGTTATAACCGTCTTGTCCTTATACCGCCAGAAGCCATAGCTTCCCTATGGATGGCATCAATCACTAGATTGCTGAGCGCTGCGCTGAATTACACGATAATTACTTGTGTCCATCCAGCCTTATTCCCCCAGTAAATGACACGCTCGTGGCATGATCTGAAGTCTTTTGTGGAAGCATATATCACAAAAGAGAGTACTCTGTCTCCAGGGATACCATATAGGCGTTTAACTCTAATCATGCCAGAGTTTGTTCTAATTGTACATTCAATTGGTGTACATTTACAGTATATTATGCACATGATGTATGGCCGGCTGACACTGGGTGGGTTAAGTCCTGTACAAGAAGTGTTGTTGGAAAATATAATTGAAGAGCTTAGTTCCAAAAGGTGCTAAATCCATTTTCCATAAAAATTGAGTTAACAATATATCAGTATGCTACGTAGCTATCTAGAAATCCAAATTTGTTTTCACAATAAAAATCAAAATGTTGAACATTCCTATTTATATATTCCCATCTTTTTTATGCATACTACATACTGTATATGAAGTTGGACAAAGTAACCTGCTTATCTCATAAGTTAAAAAAAAGTGGATTTAGTGCCTTTTGGAACTAGACTCTTAATATATTGCGCGCATTCAATATCTATAGGTAAATCAACCCATTCACGCTTTCCAGAGACTGGGTTTGATTTAACTTGTACTGCGTTGTTCAGCAGAGGCTGAAACAATGTGCTCCATTTAGAAAAGGGTTTAAAATGTCATTATCATTGGCCAAAAAATATATATTGCGATGCATTGATTTTTAAAGTGGATCACATGTCGAGTCATTGTAGAGAACAATGTAATAGTTTCTGGCTTATTGTGTGTAAGAGAAGAAATTAAACAATACATTTATAATGCATCCATGGAAGGCTTTTAGATTCATAAAAATATATTGCAATATTATTGAATCTAAAATTTATCACATACTGATAGACAAAAATCTAGAGAACAATGTAATAATTCTCTTATTGTGTGTCAAAAAAGAAATTCAACAATATCGTATCATTATGTGGAAGGTTTCAAGAACAAAGAAAATATATTACAATATAATTTATTTTTTAAAGTGAATAAAATATTCATACTTAATATATGTGACCGGCTATAGCAAAACCCGGCACTTGTCGGTAATTCATGTTTTGAAGAAATGGGAATTTTAAGTTCACACAATGTGTGTAAAAGACCTACATGTACATGTATGATTGTAAAATTGAAACAATCATATCAAGAGAGTGAGACATTAATTTTTATACAAAGAAGTCGCCTGTGTGATCAAAGCATTTCATCACCGCATTCAACGATGATGGCCTACATTTTTGTGGTTTGCTAATTATCCTACATTTGAGTAAGAATATAACAAGAGGATGAAGAGCATGTCGTCGCTGGGCTGTTAAACCTCGTATCTCAAAAAAACAAAATTTTCAGGAGAGCGAAAAAACATTCTTATTTTAACAAATTATGTGCGTAGTCTATGTTATTTGAACTTAAGATGTTTGATAATCAATTCGATATGAAATGGTTTAAATGCACGAAAAATAATTTGGAAGGCGGGAAATTGAGTTACGAGGTTTTCGCACAAAATCCTGAAATGAGATACAAGGTTTTCGAAAAGATGAATTTGTACATTATTTTTTAAGATATATGCAACTCATGTGGTTATTAGAAGATGAATTACACCTTAAACTTCCCATTTATCCAAAAAAAGTAATTTTCACCAAAATTTGAGATACGAGGTTTTAACAGCCCAGCGACGATGTATACATGTAACATATTTCTCTTGTAGCCCTATTTTGTTAAGTTTGTACCTGCTTTCACGATTTGTTTATATGATTGTATGATGATAGATTGTATAATTTAGGCAAACCCTTAAATTGGCAATGCGTTGTCACATTTTCAAACAAATTTCTTTAAAAAGGAAGAACAAAATTAGTTGTTGCCAATTTGCTGAGGAAAATAATGATAATTTTTGCCTTGAAATAGCTCTCGTCCTTGATGGGTTAAAAATCGTTGGGATATTTACCTCTTCATTTGCCGGCTGCTGTTGGGTTTCTGATGCGTTCAATTTTCACGCTTGGTAGCGTGTTTGGTTTCTATGGTTGCTAATTGGATCCTGTGAAGAAGCATCACATCATGATACAGACATGATTTATTTTTCGCATTTCAATTCGGCATACATGATATTTCATTAAAGTGATCCATTAAGTTCAAAGGTTTTTCTGAAAGTGATATTTGATACTTCAATCATATATACCAATATCATCCTGAATGATGTGTGTTGGTTCATAAAAAAGAACACTGTTTAACTAGTGAAATTAGTAACTCAACATAGTGAACATTTATGTCAGATTTAATCACCTAACTGATGAAATTTATTACATGTTCTAGAACACTTTTAAATTCAATCATGATTATGATAAGGGAGACATTTGAAAAATCAAAACCCATTCCATTATTCTGTTACCACAAGCCAAGCAACAAGATACGAGAGAAATGTGAAGACTCCAGGTGCTCTGGTTGAATTACCACAATGGTAATGCAGGGCTCCACACTTGCTTTTTTTGTCAGTGGCAAAGTCGGGACAGTGAAATAATATCTTCCCCTTTTGTGGTGGCCCGAAAGAAAAATTTACTGGCCCCAAAATTCATGAGTAAACTGTTTACTATTCAAAATATCACTTTCCTAATCAAATCTGTGATTATAGATGAAGCATGACATGAAAGAAAACAAGATTGTTCAAATTTGTGTAAATGTCGGGTTGAAAATCTGCTTGCCCGAACGGGACACCAAAATATGACTTTTATACATTTTTACTGGCCCAAAGTGCAATTTCACTTGCCCCTCTTAGCTTTGCCACAGAGTTCTACACATTTACTCCGTACCTTTTCAGTTTTCACAGACATCCTTTGTGCCAGACATTTAAAAGAGATTTACATGTATAGCTCCTAGATTTAGATGTTAATTTAGGCAAGTTTAATGCGCACTAAAGATGACAAAATGCTTGATAACATTTTAAAACAATTTGTTAATTTAGTGAAATTTTCATTAATTCAGATTTCAGAGAATTTATGAACATGCAGATGTTTTGGGTATCTTTTTCTTTCTTTTTATTGATGTATAGCCAGACAATTTGAGACATGTATTCGATGATGGTCTCAGTGGACTGTTAAAAAAGACATTTGGGGGATATTGTAATGCATACAAAAAAGAAAAACTGAATTGCTTTGATTAAAAAATAAAATCATACTATTATTCATGTTTCATCATAAGGGAGTCTGACGTGGATCAATGCATAAATTGAGAAATTCAATAAATCTGCAGCATACATTTTTGCAAATAGATTTACCTAAAAATGTTAGTCAAGGTTATGATACTTAATAATGTTAGTGATCTGTTAAATGCTTCTTTTTATCCAGAATCTCAATTTTGATGTTAGCAAAAAAAATGACAAAATGTTTCATTTGTAAAAAAAAACCAGCATAATTTTATCTCTAGAATCTTTTCAGAATATAAGGAATCTTTCATTGATCAAATGAATCAATAAAAATGCAGTGCACATGTTTGCATGAATTTACTTGAGATTTAGCTCTTCTAAATTGAGACACTTGAACTTGATGTTGATATTTAATGCTGCAATTTGTTTGCACAATCTATTTGCATGTCTGGAAAAGATGAAAAAGATTTCATTTGGATAGAAATTAAATCAATTATTAAATGTATTCCCTTTTCAGAATCTGGGGGATCTTTCATTGATCTGATAAATCAATAAAAATGCAGCGCACATTTTTTGCATGGATTTACTTGAGAGTAAACTGTTATAGCCTTTCAAATTGTGACATGTGCACTTACATGTGGTCTAGTCTGTTATTTTTAAGACCACAGTAAAGATGAGTTTATTGTTCTGGGATATTTATTTATTTTCTACGGTTTTCGGCAAATTATTCGGGAGGGCATCCTCCCCCTCCACAGCTCTGCCAATGAGACCTTGTATTGATTCAAATAAAACCAATATGCCCTACCTTTTAGATTATAATCTAGACTGATTGGGGGGGGGGGGGGGGGGATGCAAATTTTTTGTTGGGGGGAACAATGTACTTGCCCGTAAGAAATAATGTTAAAAGAAATACAAAAAGTTGTTGTCTTATGTAGCTTGATCTGCGAATTTCTCTCTTGTTTGTGCCACCTTATGTATTTCTTTTTTCCCTTCAAAATTGTCCCCTTCAAAATTGTCCCCTTATGTTTCCTATTGTTTTTCCTTCAAAATATTGGGGGGGGGGGGGGGGGGGAGGGGCACCCGTGCCACCCCCCCCCCCCCCCTTCCCCTACGCTACTGAATACAAATGTTGAATAAGTTGATGAAATCTGTTCATATCTACTAAAGATAAAAGTTAACAAAGGATGGATATAATCTAACCAATTCCCTTTCACTATTATGTAATGTTAAATTCTGATGATATGACCCTAGTGTTAACCCGATACATCGTGCTTTTACGGTGGTTGTAATGGTACACCGCTTGCGTTCCCAAATGTACTAGAGTAAACTGCACTTATCCTAGAAAACATTAAGTGGTACATTGTCACCCACTTTCGTTGAACTTGCGGCTGGAAATGAAACCAATTTTGATGTTACTTTAATCCAGGGGAATTTACTACATTGCATTACTGATACACAACTTCTTTTTTTTTTTTAAGCTGACCACTCTCAGTGGACTTGTGGTGTGATCTGAAAACTTTTTTGATTGAAATTTAAGTAGGGGGAAATTTCTATTTGTTAGTACAATAGCCGACGTAGGACTGTAACAAATAAATAAACAAAGGCACAAATCCTAGTACAAATCTATGAATGTAACGTGGCACCCAGTTCCTGTGAACTTGCGGGTGGAATTAAAACCGCCATTATGTTACTTTAGGAGAGGGATTGCACAAGTTTAGCCCTTGTTACATATCACCGGATAGCGTTAACGGACGCCTGACGGAGAGCAACATTTTTGATCTGTTTGTCTCTGTTCGTATGCGTTTCTTGTCTGTTTTCTTGTTCGACGAATGTGTCAGGCGACGTCCATTGTTTTATCCGGCGGAAAATTGTGTGCATGCGAGTGTAGTAACAATGGAGACGACTTTCACCACTGGATTTGCAAATTGTTCTTTCCGTCAGGCATACATTTACACTATCCAGTGATTTTTTGTGACAATCTTATCAATAGATGTATTATAAATTATAATGAGTCACCACTTGAGTTTGTGGCAAGTTCCAGCACAACCTAAACTGCATCCACTCGTAGTGAACTTATGGCTTTATCTGAAGTGCAGTTACTTTGTCACTTTAGGAGGGGATATTTTACATTTTGACAATAGATTTATAGTGATACACCACTTGAGTTTGGGGCAAGTTCCATGGGAACTCTACATATGATGACACACGCAGCGCAATCTTGTGTCCACTCGAAGTACAACCGTAACGCAGAGCAATCATGGACGCCGCTGGTGCATTGCGTTGTGCATGCAGCGCTTGTATGCACGCTACCCCGGCCACAAAGAGAGCATTTTGAACGTAAATAAAGCATAACAAAAATAATTGTACAAGTTCTTTGGTACCCCAGTGTACAGCCCTGAAAAATAAATAAATAATTAAACAAAATGGCGGATTTTCATTTGGTACCCCAGGGTACCATTTATGTCATTATATAATACTGCTTACTGTGTACCCACTCTATAAAGTGAACTCATGGCTTTATCTGAAGCGGCTACTATGTCACTTTAGAAGGCGGATTTCAGAGTTTGCAATAGATGTACATGTATGTAATGATACACAAATTGACTTTGTGGCAAGTTCCAGCACAACTCCACAAAACGCTGGTGACTGTGCAGCTATACTCTAAGTCAACTTTTTTTGGTTTCATCTGAAGCAGCTACCTTGTCACATGAGGAGGGGGGATTTCATAGCTGTGACAAGTTCGACCCTGTGGTCATTCAGCTTCTGCAAGCTTGTGGCTTGTAATGAAAACAGCTTTATATTGGTACATATGATTGCACTGTTGCTAGAATACACCACATCCTTTTTTAAAAACAAATCTTTAGCACAACTCAAATCCTGTGGTCACTGCCGCAGATCTGTAAGCAGTGGCATAACTACGGGGGGGGGGGGGGGGAGGGGGATGTGCCTGACCCCCCCCCCCCCCCCCCCCCAGAATTTGGAAAAAACAATAAAACACAAAATGGGAGCACTTTTCAAAAAAACAAAGAAATACATAAGGTGTGCCCCCAATCAGTCTGACCATGCTTCGCCACTGCCTGTAAACAGTTTCTTTTGTTCAAGGGATAACAATCAAAGCCCCCCCCCCCCCCCACCCCGCCCAAAACAAAAGAAATTTGTGCAAATATACACCAGTGCATGTGGTGATGGATCTATTTTTGTTTTACTTGTGGCTTGGTCTGATGCCAGCTTTGATGGCAATCTGTAGGGTCAATAAGCCACCTCTTGGTGTATGACTGAACATTCACTGCTTGGACATATTTCACAGACATTTAAAGACAATTGTTTAAAGGGAAAGTTGAGTTTTGGTAGAGAGGGCGCGAGACTACTTAATTGGTTTGTGAGGTAATGAAAAACTGAGTGTAAAATTTGAAAGAGCATAATATTTAAACAATAAAATCATCTTTGTTTGATCAAAATCGGTTCAGAAACGGCTGAAATATCCATAAATATAACAATTTGTAATAAACCCGGGGCCCCGGGTTTATTAGAGAATTTTGAACCAGCCGTTAAAAATTCAAAAAAATGCTTCCTCTTTTCAAAAAAGTTACAAAATAGGTATTTAAATAGTTGTTGGTTATTTCTCTATCTAATCACTATTTCAACAAAGCATCACATGCACAATATTTTATTAAAAATGGTTGAAACCGATGAGTGTTTAGAGAGCGCCCTCTTACGTTTTAACGGCTCTTTTTGAATGATAACATGATCTTTACTACGTCATTTGTAATTTTGTGTTCCTTTCTAGTTATAACTATTAGTTTGTAATGTAATGATGCAGGTTTTGGTTACTAAAATTCAGTTTCACTAAAACTGTACTCTCCTTACCAGAACTCAACTATCCCTTTAAATGCACTCGAGAAAACTCAATATGTATCTGTGTATATTATTCTAGTTTATTCTTTGTACATTATAATACCTCTCAAGACCAGTCAATATATCTATTATACAAAAGAAAACTTTCATTGGTTGAGATATATTCATTATTACAAAATTGCTTGACAGCTAATAAATAAGGTTGGTAGAAGCTTTACATGTACTCTTGTAATATATTCATATTATGTTTAACTTATCCATTGTTATTCTTCTCATTGTGACAGATAGAAAATATAATCCGAGACATCACAGACATCTAAAACATTTTAAAACACTGTTTAACTGAACTTGAGAAAATGTAATGTATCAGTGTATATTCTGGTCAACTCATGCACTCTTTGTACATTATACCACTCAAGACCAGTCAATATTATATAATCATATAAAAAAAAAACTTTCATTGATTGAGATATTCATTATTAAAAGATTGATTGACAGCTAATAAATAAGGTTGGTAGTTCAAGCTTTACTCTTGTAATATATAATTTTTTTTGTTTAACATATATTCATTGTTATTCTCATTGAGACAGATAGAGAAGATAATCCGAGACATGCAGCATGCCGAGCGGGGGATCCCGACGCGCCCACAAAAGGTCTTTCTAACCTCAATTCCATGTGCCTTCTCAGGTTAGTACTGTAGATACAAGTTCATTCTAGAATTGTCTAACCTATTTAATGTTAAATTTACCGAAGTTTTATTCACCCTTTTTTAATAGAGAATTTGTCATTTTATTACAGCTCCGCACATCCTTATGAAGGTATAGATTTAATGGAGTATATTACTAAGAATCTAGACACAACATTACGATACATTCCGGCAGGGCTCTATATCTTATCAAAACCACTTGTCCAATTGCCCTGGGCTAATGAAATGTCGAATTGTAATTTATTTACCAAACATTGTAAATACAAAAATAACACAAATATCAGAATAATCACAATTTGAAGAATATGTGTAGTTGGTTAAGACGAACTAGCAATAGCGAACACTGCTCGTCAAGGGCAGTCCTTCCACAATAATACAAATAAGAATTCAAAATTTGTGTAATTTCATGTGCAACATGTACAATATAAATAAGTGATTTTTAAAACTATATATTTTAAATAAATTTCATGAGAGGGCAATCAAATTTTGATTACACTTGCCTAATTGGGCAAGTGTTCTTTGTATACAACATGTCCCAAAATTAATTACAACGGGACTTTCTGCAACGATAACTTTAAAGATAGTAGATCAATCAGAATGATATTTCAGGGTATGAAACTATAACTTATTACCTACATCTTGCAGAAAACCCTATTCGATTTGCTTCAGTGGTCATGGAGAATGAGGTCTTTGTCAATCATGTCAGATGTCCGAATTCCCTCCAGGTTTTGTAAGGAGACGTGTTGTCCATTGTGTTCACGCGTTATGAACGAAAATGGACACATGACATGATTGACAAAAGATCCTCATTCTCCATGACCACTGAAGCAAATCAAATAGGGTTTTCTGCAAGATGTAGGTAATAAGTTACAGTTTCATACCCTGAAATATTGTTCTGATTTATCTTATATCTTTAAAGTTATCGTTGCAGAAAGTCCTGTTGTAATTAATTTTGGGACATGTTGTATAGTGTAAATAAGTTAGTTCAGCTCAAATGTATTTTGTTTGTGTAATTTATTATTTTCGGGACTAACCTCGATTCTAATTAGCACTGTGCTATTTTGTTAGCCCCTTTTGTCAATTCTTTCTATTGTATTGTTCATTTCAAGATGTTTCATTAATCTGTACTATGACTATTGTAAATTGTAAATATTGAACTGATTATTATTGACAATAAATCCACAATTTAATTTCATTCATTTCATTTCATTCATTCATTTCATTTCATTCATTTCATTTAATTTCATTTCATCTTTTACAATGAGAATGACCTTTAGCATGCAATTGTGTAGTTATGTTCTTTTTAAAAGGAATCATATCAGTCACTATCCCCCTTCTTAGTTTAAAGAAATTAAAACTGCTCACAATATTCCTACCTAATCAAATATATATAATATAAAGCAAAAATACAAATCATAAAATGTGCCGAACATTTGATAATAGATGTTGATAATACTTCTATTCATTTATACCTTATGCTGAAATGATTTGTACGTAAATAGCTCATAACTTTTTGTTTTATTTTTATTTGGTCTTTAAATCCCAGATATATTTAATTCCTGAATAGTTATATCCTAACCTATTTAAAGAGACAACAATTATGACATTTTTGTTGTGTCTTTTATTAATTTTTCATGTTACTACGTGTCCTCTACACATCCTTTATTTTGATGCAGGTATAGATTTAATAGACTGGATCACAAAGCATCTAGATGTTCACAGTACAACCGAAGCCCTCCATATAGCAACGTTACTATCTCAGTATGGTTACATATACCCAGTTGAGACGACTAAGAACTGTTCTATCAAAGAGGACCACACGCTATATCGGTTCCAGAGTCCGTACTTCTGGACGTCGCAGGATCGGTCTCACGACAATACAGATTATGGTGAGTATGTGTATGTTAGCCAAACGTCGGCAAGGCCACACATAGGCGTAGAAGGCGGGGGGGGCGGGGGGGGGGGGGGTGGTGGGGTTGAGGGGGCTGCAGCCCCCCCCCCCCCCCCCCGAGTTTTGAAAACGATCATATTCGGGCAAAAGGCACCCAACATTCGGGCAAACTCATATCATATTCAGGCAAAAGCATGATATTCGGGCAAAATCAAGTCATATTCGGGAAAAGTCATCAAAAGTACATAATTTTGGGGCGTTAAAATCGTGACAACCTTGTGTTTTTGTTTTTTGTGTTGCTTGTCAGGTAAAAATGGGGAGGATGGTATTTGGACAAAAGATCTCAGCCCCCCTGGGGGGTGTTGCACAAAGATCCTAAGTTGATCTTAGCACTAAGATGGTTTTAAATATTATGGAAAGCTATTAGTGTCTTGAAACAGTTTTTTAAAAGTTATGTTGAAATGCATAAAATGTTGATCCAAATCATATATATTTTCTAATTATCAAATTATCCAAAAAAAATTATGTGAAGATTATGAATCTCTTTGATAATTAGAAAATATTTATGATTTGAATCAACATTTTATGCATTTCAACATAACTTCTATCAAACTGTTTCAATACACTAATGACTTTCCATAATATTTAAGACTATCTTAGTGCTAAGATCAACTTAGGATCTTTGTGAAACACCCCCCTGGAAAAAAATGTGCTCCTACGTACGCCCATGAGGCCACATGCAGGCATCACATCACTAAAATAAACACTGGCTTGCATCTATCCCACCATGTAATCCTATTAATTATCTGCTGCATAGATAAGATTAAGATGATCGATTTAAAAGAAACATGTGTATCCAGTTTGGTTATACTCTGAGTGTGTTGGTTTTACTTATAGTCTCAATGAAATAAGCATGCATTCTGATGATCTAGATATTTTTCTCAAAATATAAATTATATGACTTCTATGAAATTCTACCGCCCCATACTGATGAAGTCCTAGTGGAACATCTGTTGGATGAGAGACAGATTTTTATAATCTATGTTTTTACTTAGATTGACACTGGTTTGAACTTCATATTAAACCTTTTTTTTATACTTAGTTGATCTTATGTGTATCATTTGTATTTAGTAATGTTCAAGGTGTGTTTAAGCTAAATTTAGACTCAGTCGGGTTTTAGCTATTAAAACCTAGCTATATAAACCTGGTTTTACCAGCCATAATGTTTACCATGTAAGTTTATAACTTCATATTATGTGCCAGTATCAAAATTTGAACCTGATAGAAGGGGATCCAACAAATTATTTATAGTTGTAAAATGCTATTTTAAAGATGATTTGATTGTGTATTTTGATCCCAGTGGCCCAGCCAAAGTATTTTTGGGTACCAGTTTTGAAAGGAAAAAAGGTCTTTTTTTTTTTTTTTTTTTTTTTGGGGGGGGGGGGGGTGCACACCACCATGTAACACATATAAATGTAATCCCTTGATATATATTTTTACCAGGTATAATTGTGAACTAAATTATAGTTGTGATTGAAGGGGAAAATTATGTAAAACAACTAATTTGGCATATTTAATTAGATATACATGTACTCGCTAGTATATGGCTGATAATAGAGCATATTAATGCCCGTTAATTCATACACCACCATGTTATACATGTATATAAATGTAACCCCATGATACATTTTTACCAGGTATAATTGTGAACCAAATTATATTTGTAATTGAAGAGGAAAATTATGTCAAACACTAATTTGGCATTTATATACAATGTTTATACACTCGCTTTGCTGATGATAGGGCATATGAATGGCCATTCATTATAAGAGAGGAAATAATTCATCGCAGCATATCAAATTTAATTCACTTAGGTAATTCACTCACTCCGCACAATTTCATTTGCAGACTAATGGAGTACACGCTGTATGGCTGGTTGCTATGCAGGGCATGTTTTGTTGGTCGTTAGTAACAAGCATATGTTTATTAGGCTTAATATGATGGGTTGCGTGATATGGCCTGTTCGTTATTTGTGATTTTAATGGGTATTCACCTCTTGACTACGGGAACTGGGTGGGTTGTGTACAAAGTCTATGGGGATTTTAGAAACTCTAAGGGAACGGGTAAATGATATATGTAGGGTCACACTGGCACAATATGTAAGATATCATAGGCCTTTGATGTTGTTTCTGTGTCACATCGTGGAATTGTGAACATTTAATTCTCTATCCAAGTCATGATGAAATCAATATTATAAATCAACCTTATAAATCAATATTCTTAATCAAGTCTTGTTAAATAGTTGACTTTAAAATAGGATACTATTTTGTTTTTGTTACTTTCCAACAAGTGTTTGAATATTTGTAAATTGTAAATTGAGCCTAATTTTTTATCATCATATGGTATTTGTGTAAAACTTCAAATCATTGTCTGTGAAAAAAAGAATTGATTGTTCTTTTACATAATATGAATTCTTAACTAATATATTCCTAGATGTAAAATCAAGGCATATTGTATTAAAAAGTTGTCCTTAAAAATGCTTCTTTTAAGCTATTTTTTTGGGGTACTAATAACACTTAAATAACTGTAAATTGATACAAAATATTGGTTTATATATAATCTTCCATAAATCATTTTCACCCACAGCACTTTATTTAGCCAAGAGGACAATGAGGAACAAACAGAATTTCGGCTTAGAGGAATTTGAAAATGTAAGTACTCCGGCTTCAATATAAATAATGATTGTTTTAATTATTTATTTATGCAATGCTAGAAATGTAAATGTTACCATGGTGGCCCAGTTGGGCAAGTAGACTAGAGAATTGTGAATCTTGCTTGCCCGAAACCAGAATTGAGTGGCCCAAAACAAAGAAAATCATAACATATTCTGTTTCATTTTGGTTGCCATGTCAGGCAAGTCAAATTTGACATTGATTATATTTTGGTGGCCCAAAGCTCATTTTTTTTGTGGCCCTGGGCCAGTGGGTCTGTACTAGTTTTTTAGCCCTGAATTTCATCTGTGTAATATGATCAATAACCTTTTTATTTTTATTTTATAGGTGTGTCTCGTATTATCTGTAATTTATAGCCCTATATCCATTTTTTCTTCTTCAAATAATGGTACAATTTCTTCATGTCACTTAATGTACATTATATATGATCAAAAATGAGCATAGAAAAATAGGCTTCGCCGGAAATCGAACCCGAGACCTCCGGATTGCTAGACCGGTGCTCAACCCATCGAGCCACGAAGACTCTTGAATAGGGGGCGTATATTAAATATACTAGTTCATCAAATATTTGTTGGGATAGCTAAAAGGCTGTATGAATAAATATTTATTAGTCACCGCCTAGTGCTAGTGGGGTAGGCATTTTTTACCTACCGAGTTACCCATAATTTGCAGATAGCCATAATGCTTGTTGCATACTTTATTAGACCTTTCATCCTGCAAAATCGACTTAGCATTATAGTCCTGGTAGGATTTCATGAATAAGGGCTAATGCAGGTTCTCTCTTACTATCATTTTGTTGTTGTCGTGTTTTATAGTATGCATGCTTGCAAATTACAAATTCATGGCAAACAGACTATTCATTGCTAAAATATGAGCAAAAAAAATGCAAAAATTAAAGAAAAAGTGAACTGTGAAAAATGTGCAAAAAAATAAATGATGATACATACTGTACATGTATATGTGAAATGCATTGTGTACACCAATTATTGTGAACCCCCCCCCCCCCCCAAAAAAAAAAATAATAATAATCAGGTCGTCCACGCTAAACCATTGGCCTATTATAAAGAGGTTCTTATTTGGCATTAATGGAAAATGTTATCCATGCATACACATATACATCAATAAACATACAATATTGATATGAACTACTGTGTCAGAGACTCCATATAAGAAATGCATGCTAATCTGGCCTGCCATGAATTTCAATTGATATCTAGCACCCCTGGTGTCTGTACCATAAAAGTATGACTCCAACTGCCATTGTACACCCCGGGGGGGGGGGGGGGGGGGTACTCACGTATATTGGGTATACGGGGATGTGCCGCTGGGAAGGGTGACTTTTTCAAGAAAGATCCTTAGACATGGGTCCCCTTTTCATCAAAAAAATCCTTAGACATGGGTCCCTTTTTTCAGATTTCCCCTTTTTTATACGGGATTTTGGGATTTGGCGATGTGAAATTGCAAAAGTTTTCAAGCTCGCTACGCTCGCTAACCTAAAACCACAAAATTTGCGGGAAATACACCCGAAACATGCGCCGCAGGCGAAAAAAAATCCTTAGACATGGGTCCATTTTTCGCAAAAGGACCCTTAGATGTGGGTATGGGTTTGGAGGTCTCAGCCGCACACCCCCGTCCGACTGTAATCTGAGGGGTGCGGTTCGTTATTCCGAAGGTTCGTTATTCCGAAGGTTCGTTATTCCGAACACGCAAATTTCCTATACCTGAGTGTTCGTTAATCCGAAAATGAAATAGGGTTCGTTAATCCGAACATTTGTTGCATTATTCCGAAGGTTCGTTATTCCGAAGGTTCGTTATTCCGAAGGTTCGTTATTCCGAAGGTTCGTTATTCCGAAGGTTCGTTATTCCGAAGGTTCGCTATTCCTAAAATGAAATTGGGTTCGTTATTCCGAAGGTTCGTTATTCCGAAGGTCCGTTATTCCGAGGATTCGTTATTCCGAAGGTTCGCTATTCCTAAAATGAAATCAGGTTCGTTAATCCGAAAATGAATTTGGGTTTGTTATAATGCTATAATTTCATATAAAGAGATAAAATAAACTTAAATGTTTGATTGGTCTGGCCAAGGGAGTGATAGGGGGAGGGGTATGCTAAATGCAGGCTGTAAATTAAATAAACAAAACACAAACTATAGTATTATAACAAGCCCGATTTAATTTTCGGAATAACGAACCCGATTTTATTTTCGGATCAACGAACCTTCGGAATAACGAACCTTCGGAATAACGAACCTTCGGAATAACGAACCCGATTTTATTTTCGGATCAACGAACCTTCGGAATAACGAACCTTCGGAATAACGAACCTTCGGAATAACGGACCTTCGGAATAACGAACCTTCGGAATAACGAACCTTCGGAATAACGAACCTTCGGAATAACTGAACCTTCGGAATAACGAACCTTCGGAATAACGAACCTTCGGAATAACGGACTGTAACCAATCTGAGTACCCCCCCCCGGGTTGTACACACGCACACATCAGTATCTGCAACAATCTTCAGGATTGAAGGAGGCATACATGTATTAACTAGAAGAATTGAAAAAGAAGAAGAAGAAGATTTGAAAAATATGTATGAAGTGTATTTTTATTCATGTAAATTGGCATTTGGCAAGATTCAATAGAATCATTTTAAACTTTATCCTGCACTTTGTCACTTATCAGATTACATAGTGGGTGTTTTACAACGATTCTATTAAAGTTGAACTTAAATTAAAGTGATACCTGTAAAGTGTCAGATATTGCACAAAGTGACATTTGAGACTTCAATCCTATATCAATATCATTGTAAAATACAATTGAAAGATTTGTGAAAGTTTGAAAGAAAACGAACACTGTTTACCTAGTGAAAAAAAACAAATATTGATAATAGTAAATATATAATCCATTGCGGATATAGTATCGGAAATAATATCGCTAATGATATTCGCTTGTCTCGCAATGTAAAACTAGGAATCTAAACGATCACGACGTTTCGTATGCTACTGCAATACTTTGTCAAATGATAATATCGAATGTAGACACTCGGCTTTTTATGCTCTACCGTGGCTCCAAACATCACAATCTCGCATGAGCGATTGCGTTCCTGATAGGTCAACAACGGAACCCGCTGATTGGCCGGTGCACACGGGCAAACAACCAATCAACGGAACACTGGATCGGCCCGCCTAACGAAACAGCGTACGGTACGTCGCCACGACACTACCCCGAACAACCGGCCCACAACGGTTGATGCCAAACCCACGGTAGAACCCCCCTAGCCACCTTCTCGCTACAACGCTCATATCTACGTATCAATTTGAGGGCAGGGTGCCCGTATGTTCAATCAATAATAGTAAATATATAATCCATTGCGGATATAGTATCGGAAATAATATCGCTAATGATATTCGCTTGTCTCGCAATGTAAAACTAGGAATCTAAACGATCACGACGTTTCGTATGCTACTGCAATACTTTGTCAAATGATAATATCGAATGTAGACACTCGGCTTTTTATGCTCTACCGTGGCTCCAAACATCACAATCTCGCATGAGCGATTGCGTTCCTGATAGGTCAACAACGGAACCCGCTGATTGGCCGGTGCACACGGGCAAACAACCAATCAACGGAACACTGGATCGGCCCGCCTAACGAAACAGCGTACGGTACGTCGCCACGACACTACCCCGAACAACCGGCCCACAACGGTTGATGCCAAACCCACGGTAGAACCCCCCTAGCCACCTTCTCGCTACAACGCTCATATCTACGTATCAATTTGAGGGCAGGGTGCCCGTATGTTCAATCAATAATAGTAAATATATAATCCATTGCGGATATAGTATCGGAAATAATATCGCTAATGATATTCGCTTGTCTCGCAATGTAAAACTAGGAATCTAAACGATCACGACGTTTCGTATGCTACTGCAATACTTTGTCAAATGATAATATCGAATGTAGACACTCGGCTTTTTATGCTCTACCGTGGCTCCAAACATCACAATCTCGCATGAGCGATTGCGTTCCTGATAGGTCAACAACGGAACCCGCTGATTGGCCGGTGCACACGGGCAAACAACCAATCAACGGAACACTGGATCGGCCCGCCTAACGAAACAGCGTACGGTACGTCGCCACGACACTACCCCGAACAACCGGCCCACAACGGTTGATGCCAAACCCACGGTAGAACCCCCCTAGCCACCTTCTCGCTACAACGCTCATATCTACGTATCAATTTGAGGGCAGGGTGCCCGTATGTTCAATCAATAATAGTAAATATATAATCCATTGCGGATATAGTATCGGAAATAATATCGCTAATGATATTCGCTTGTCTCGCAATGTAAAACTAGGAATCTAAACGATCACGACGTTTCGTATGCTACTGCAATACTTTGTCAAATGATAATATCGAATGTAGACACTCGGCTTTTTATGCTCTACCGTGGCTCCAAACATCACAATCTCGCATGAGCGATTGCGTTCCTGATAGGTCAACAACGGAACCCGCTGATTGGCCGGTGCACACGGGCAAACAACCAATCAACGGAACACTGGATCGGCCCGCCTAACGAAACAGCGTACGGTACGTCGCCACGACACTACCCCGAACAACCGGCCCACAACGGTTGATGCCAAACCCACGGTAGAACCCCCCTAGCCACCTTCTCGCTACAACGCTCATATCTACGTATCAATTTGAGGGCAGGGTGCCCGTATGTTCAATCAATAATAGTAAATATATAATATATAATCCATTGCGGATATAGTATCGGAAATAATATAATAATACGCTGTTTCGTTAGGCGGGCCGATCCAGTGTTCCGTTGATTGGTTGTTTGCCCGTGTGCACCGGCCAATCAGCGGGTTCCGTTGTTGACCTATCAGGAACGCAATCGCTCATGCGAGATTGTGATGTTTGGAGCCACGGTAGAGCATAAAAAGCCGAGTGTCTACATTCGATATTATCATTTGACAAAGTATTGCAGTAGCATACGAAACGTCGTGATCGTTTAGATTCCTAGTTTTACATTGCGAGACAAGCGAATATCATTAGCGATATTATTTCCGATACTATATCCGCAATGGATTATATATTTACTATTATTGATTGAACATACGGGCACCCTGCCCTCAAATTGATACGTAGATATGAGCGTTGTAGCGAGAAGGTGGCTAGGGGGGTTCTACCGTGGGTTTGGCATCAACCGTTGTGGGCCGGTTGTTCGGGGTAGTGTCGTGGCGACGTACCGTACGCTGTTTCGTTAGGCGGGCCGATCCAGTGTTCCGTTGATTGGTTGTTTGCCCGTGTGCACCGGCCAATCAGCGGGTTCCGTTGTTGACCTATCAGGAACGCAATCGCTCATGCGAGATTGTGATGTTTGGAGCCACGGTAGAGCATAAAAAGCCGAGTGTCTACATTCGATATTATCATTTGACAAAGTATTGCAGTAGCATACGAAACGTCGTGATCGTTTAGATTCCTAGTTTTACATTGCGAGACAAGCGAATATCATTAGCGATATTATTTCCGATACTATATCCGCAATGGATTATATATTTACTATTATTGATTGAACATACGGGCACCCTGCCCTCAAATTGATACGTAGATATGAGCGTTGTAGCGAGAAGGTGGCTAGGGGGGTTCTACCGTGGGTTTGGCATCAACCGTTGTGGGCCGGTTGTTCGGGGTAGTGTCGTGGCGACGTACCGTACGCTGTTTCGTTAGGCGGGCCGATCCAGTGTTCCGTTGATTGGTTGTTTGCCCGTGTGCACCGGCCAATCAGCGGGTTCCGTTGTTGACCTATCAGGAACGCAATCGCTCATGCGAGATTGTGATGTTTGGAGCCACGGTAGAGCATAAAAAGCCGAGTGTCTACATTCGATATTATCATTTGACAAAGTATTGCAGTAGCATACGAAACGTCGTGATCGTTTAGATTCCTAGTTTTACATTGCGAGACAAGCGAATATCATTAGCGATATTATTTCCGAAACAAATATTGAGTTCATATTTTATCACCGAATATACTGATGGTCTGCCATACATTTGTCACAGTAATAATCAGCCGTTTGAGATATTCGCACCCGTGTATGATTACAGACATAGTACAGAATTCATGGAATTTGTGCTCGCTGGGTTCAAAGTTCAATCTCCGGAATGTTCCCACGCGTGCTGCAATGCGGACGCGTTTAGCTACAACAATTGTACTTTTTTTCAATTGCATTGATTAACGCTTTTCAAATAATGATTTTCAATGATAATTATCTTCATACTAAAGGGACATTTGAAAAAATCAAACCCTATTTTATTCTTCTCTTACCATAAGCTAAACAACACGAAGAGAAACGAGGAAGCTCCAAGTAATTTTCGTGGATTTGGACACTTTACAGGTATGACTTTAAGGTTGGACTAAGTATGGTAGGCCATTTGTATAGCCTTGGAATAAAACATTCATATATGATAAGCAAATCTTTGAAACAAGAACGTTTACTAGAAAAGTGTATGCACGCACTAAAATAACAACAGAATCGTGATTCAAGTTTACTCCGCTCTCACAAGTACCCTTATTATATGTCTCTAGTTCTGAGATAGGATAAAAATGCCTCCTAGCTGCTGGCACAGTACCCCTCCAGCATATACAGTGAAGTTAAGGTGAAGTCACATATCACCGTAAATGGATGCCCGATCGCTGATGGAAAATGTGCGAAAACAAATTATCCGGTTGTGAAATTTGTCTCCAATTGCTTCGTGCACAAAACATATTGCCGTATAGAACAACGTATTAGAACAACGTACATCTACTGACAAATTAAAGAACACATTCGCGGAACAAGTAACGGACAAGAAACGCATTAGAACGGAGACGAATGATGGGCCTCTGTTAAGTTGTTAACGCTATCCGGTGATTTGTGACAAGGGCTTTAAAGGGATCTAGTAACTTGTTGACATGTGCAAAAAGTGATGATTGGTTGATACAATGTATATTGTTGTTATCTGATATGTCCACTGGGTGTTGTGTGAACATTTCAAGTTAAATGGATGTTATATGGCCGAGTAATGAGCAAAAAAGCAAAGTGATATTCACTAACTCATTGCACTCACTTTGTGCACGGTTTTGACCATCCAGTGGATTATTTATCATCTGAACACTTCAATCGTACATATCTTTTTAACGAAAGGGAAATTTGAAAAACCGAAACGTGTCCCATGATTTTATTGTTAATACGAATACAAGGTATGAGGGAACCGCTAGAATTCCAATTGGATTTTGAGGATTTGGACAATGTTACTAAGTCCCTTTAAGTAGATCCTGTTGTTGTATCCTTGAGTCATGAGTGGGAGGAGTCACTTCAGACAAGTGTACACTGGCTGGCCAGTATTTTCCTTTTTTTAAACAGACACAGAAATTTGTAAACACTCCTGGGGGGTGTTTCACAAAGATCCTAAGTTGAACTTAACTCTAAGTTGGACTTAGAAAGTATGGTAAGCCATTTGTAGCCTTGGAATAAAATATATTCAAAAGCACAAATGTAAGTATTTTAAACTTTACATAAATGTTACATTACAAATGTGAAATCTCCTTGATAATAGAAAATATTTATGATTCGAATCAACATTTAATGGCTTTTAAAAGAAATTTTACCAACAAAATGCAAATAAACTAACGGCTTTCCATAATTGTTAAGTCCAACTTAGGATCTTTGTGAAACACCCCCCTGTACAGAGGAGCGCTTGACCCTCTAAATAGCTTTAATTGCCATGTTTACCCCCTTGCCTACGGGAACCTGGTGGGCTACGAACAAAGTCTGTGGGGATCTCAGAATCTTGAAGGGAATGGGCTAAAAACAGTGGGCTAAAATCCCTATTTAATTCACTAGGCAATATGTAGTATGTTCCTTAGCATTTTACTAGTCTTAACAAATTTACTTATCTTATATTATATAGAAATACAAAATTTACTTTTGCCTTTTTCAAAATTAATTTTTCTACAGGTAATTATAATGTACACAATTTTGGTAGAATGTTAAGTTGATTAATACATTGACTCCCAATTATTGGGTTATGTTAGCCCAAAGTTTAGAAAATTTCTTAACACTTTTTATTAAATGATAGATGGACAATGTAGTATTCTAATGTATATAACAGTAAAGTATTAGTTATTTGGTAAAACCTTTAAAACTCCCTCTCTATTCTGAAGAAAACCCAAAATATTTAATTGAAAATATAAGGTTTGAGATAAGCTCAAAATCACCGTGCATTCTCTTGCATAGTGAAATCAATCAATGCATTAGGTTCACTGTGCCAAGTCCAGTTCAAAATTGTATTTCAATCTTAAAAGCTGTTAGATGTCAATACAATATATTTAAAAAAAAACTTATAGGATGGGATACTTAGCAACAAAATAGGTGGAAACAACAAAAATATGAATTATACATATTTTCTATATTGTATTCGGAAAAGCATAAAATGTATATAACAAATACAATGAATAAAATATAACAATGTTTATTTGAACAAGACAGTGTAAAAACCAAGATTTGATTAGGAAGAAAGAATAATCTTTTCTATGCCTGCGTGTACAATGTATGCATGATATGCGTACATGCAAGTAAGAAGAGAGTGTTGATTTAGACATATTATCTATCTATAATTTCCAAAATGTCAAGAATAAACACAGTAAAAAAAAGTAAATTATGTTAATTAAACCTGCTTTTATTGAACAGGCAGCGTTATATTTCCATCCGCTAATGTAATTTTGAAATGCCACACCGTACGGTACGTACTGCATGCATGTGTATATATCTCTTTAATGCCATGGTGATGGCTTTTGGCATAATTTCTAAATGACAATCCGTTTGTGCCACTCAACAAAAGAAGTTTTGGTCATCAGTTTGATCAACGTATTATATATTCACAAGGTCGCTGCCTCTATATGTTTCCATAGAGACAGTGAGTAAATCGCAATCTTCCACATAGCATACAGTCGAGTCGGGATATTGTACATGTATGATGTTCAGGATTGCGAGCGTATCCTGCTTTTAGTGAAATATCTCATTTCCTGGTTTAAAAAAAAAAAAAAGTCTTTTTTTTTCTCGTCAAAACGAAATGATCATCATTGTCAGACCGTACTTGTATTTTTCCCTGAGTACAAAATATATTTGATAAAAGCAAACTGTGGGCATATATTATATGCCCACAGTTTGCTCTTATCAAATATATTTATTATATATATATAATTTATTATCATGGGTATGGCTATGATAATTTAACAATTATATAATTGAGTTTCTTTCATTTCATTTTACGTTGACTCTTTGATTGCATTTAATTGTCAACCTCGGAAAGAAAACAGAGCAAGTTAATAAAAAATAAAGACAATTTTCTAGGCATTTATAATATGAACATTTTGTCAAATAATCTATTGTTTACATGTGTATGCAATTATGATGCATTATAATTTTTAAAAAAATTAAGAATGTTTCCATTCTAAGATATGAGAAATTAATGAAAGAGCTAAACTTCACCAAAATAAGGTGGCAAAAAATAAGTCATTAATATGTGTCAAAAATATTTACTTGTACTTGTTATCTCCAAGATTTTTTCCTCACATTTCCATCATAACTGTACTTTCTTTGAATGTACGATGTTATTTACATTTGTATATTTCTTTTGTAAATATGTGGAACGTATCAGCCCCTATTAAGCCGATTTAATCAAATTGTGCTCAATATAAACCACTTCAATTCAAATACTCCATTCAAATATAGGGAGAGAAAAGGTCTTTACTCCTTTATATCACACATTTGAACCCAGTCAGGTTCCACCCTGGCTGGCACTTAGCAAATTTTCTCAAAGAAGTTACTATTTTTTCTCCTCCAAATCTGTTATCAAATGACACGCAAGAAGGCGCACGAGATCTCCAATGTATTTAAGTTCACGTGAAACTCAATTAAATTCCATTCTTGAAGTCATCTGGGCTGCGCTGCAAAAGGTAATGGGAACCTTTATACATGTTAACCCATCCACGATCGGGCCTTTGCCCGACCGTACTATAACAACCTTGCGGATCTAGGGAAAATATGTGTTATAACCAAATCAGATTTTCTCCACGAGTTAAAAATTCTTCGCACCCTTCGTTGAAGAGACCTTGCCCATGAGAAAAATGACATACATGTACTTCATTATTTGCGCCTTCGTAGTCACGGGAGCCTTGCACACAATTATTGACTTACTAAATTGGGATGCATATTTGGGCTAGCTCAAATCACATGTCTCAACTGGAAAAAAAAGGTTAATGGCTGTAAGATATTTTAATTTAATAAATTCAAAAAGAAAAAAAATGATCAGAAATGTATTTCCAATATTTGTTTTTATTTATATATATTTATTTGAATATAGGATTTAGAAAAAGAGCATACATGTGATGAAATATGAAGAAATATTGACAAATATTGAACAAATATTGTCAACAAGTTTTTGTGCTAAAAAAGATTTTGAAATTGAAATTAATTCGTTACAATTATTTTAATGTTCAAAGTGAATCTGTATTACTTATTGAGACATGTATTTACAATTGAGAATAAAAATGAAAAATTTGTTATGAAAAATATAAATCTGTAAAATGTTGACTACTGACAAATGAGGGTGGGATTAAAAATAAATCAATCAATCAGGATATTTACAAAGTAGCACTTAATTCACATCATTATTTGTGATTACAGTAATTACAAAGAGAGAGAGAGATAGAGAGAAAATCTAGACATCCAGTTAGAGCACATTTTAATATGGAAACATGACTTGTTGATGTTTCATTATTCTGAAAAATAATTAAAACTAAAAATAGTTGCTTCAATTGCTGCAATAGTTTAGTGAATGAATGCAGCCATGAGAGAGGATGAGAAATGAGGGTGGGGATTTAAAATAAATCAATCAATCGGGATATTTACAAAGTAGCACTTAATTCACACAATTATACGTGATTGCAGTTATTACAAAGATAGAGAGAGAGAGAGATAAAGAGAAAATCTAGACATCATGTTAGAGCACATTTATGACACGTGACTTGTTGATGTTTCATTATTCTGAACAATAATTAAAACTAAAAATAGTTGCTTCAATTGCTGCAATAGTTTAGTGAATGAATGCAGCCATGAGAGAGGATGAGAAATGAGGGTGGGGATTTAAAATAAATCAATCAATCGGGATATTTACAAAGTAGCACTTAATTCACACAATTATACGCGATTGCAGTTATTACAAATAGAGAGAGAGATAGAGAGAAAATCTAAACATCAAGTTTTAAAAAGCACATTTATGAAAACATGACTTGTTGATGTTTCATTATGAACAGTAATTACAACTAAAAATGAAATCAAATTGCTTCAATTGCTCTGATAGTTTAATGAGTTTATGCATGCAGCCATGAGAAAGGCTGATAATTGAGGGTGGGGATTATATACAAATAAACCAGGATGTTTGCGTATTTGCAGTTGAACAGCTAATTAAAACTATAATTAAAATCAATTTGCTTCAATTTGCTTCAAGATTTTATGTTGAATAATGAATGGATGCAGCCATGAGAAAGGATGAGAAGTAAGGGTGGGAGTTAAGAATGAATCAGGATGTTTTTATATTTGCAGTTTACTAGTGGAAAGATGTCTGGAATTAATTCTTACAAAAGTATCAAGAAAACATTTACAACAAAAGGGCATGAGAACTGGCATGGCTAAGATGTTTCCAGTTAGGAGGTGGGGGGTTACCTGAGCCAGAATGGGCACAGGCTTACACCTGACCTGACAAGCAAAAGACATATGAAAAATAAAATAATACTAAAGGTCAATAATTCAGTCATGAGGAAGCACCTGTAGGTTTTCACCTGATAAAAAGGTATTTAGGCTTTTAGGTACCTGAAATTAATGGTATTTACCTCATTTAAGAATGTAATAATTGTAGTGATTTCTTTTGCCCATTTTTTACCGCATTGTAAGCATACATTTTTGTGGTGTGGGCCACAGACAATTTGTGTGAGTGGGTGAGTGGGGGGGGGGGGGGGGGGGGGGGGGACACCTGCATGAGAATTAGATCATTTATTTAACCACAAATTAAAGGTTGTGGGGTGGGGGGGAGGGGGAAGTGAACATTATATATTCATTGAAATTAAGAAAACAGATCAATAGTTAATGAATTACGTAGTATATTGTATTATTCCTGGAATTAAAGTTCTGCTAGTCTGTGCAAGAATTTAGTTGTTAAACAGCTAAAATCAGCAATAATGTGTCTTTTTCAGATTGCCTTTCATGCATGTTGATGAGTATGTAAATCAAGCAAGCCTGATTTAGTTGACTGGTTGGCTATGCAATTAAACACACTACTTAAATTATATAGGTACAAGATTCTTTTATGAACCAGACTAGATTTATACTCCATCAAGCGCACACTAAATTACTGATCGATATCTGACTGACCATTGCATATTAATTGTATCCGCACCATTTCAAGTTCGCTCTATGCACAATATATAGAGGTGATGAAAAGGTCCTTTGAAAGTAAAAAATCTGTTTGGTTCTTTAATGAACCAGACTAGATTTACCCTATCATGCATACAAAATAACTGATCGATATATCTGACTGACCATTGCATATATTGCACATGGTCCAATTCAAGTTTGCTGGGGGGTGTTTCACAAAGATCCTAAGTTGATCTTATCTCTAAGTTGGACTTTGAAAGTATGGAAAGCCATTTGTAGCCTTGGAATAAAATATACTCAAAAGCAAAAATGCAAGTATTTTAGACTTTTCATAAATGTTACATCAAGAACATGAAATCTCTTTGATAATAGAAAATATATATGATTTGAATAAACATTTTATGCCTTTTAAAAGAACTTTTACAAAAATGTTTTAAAGAAACTAATGGCTTTCCATAATAGTTAAGTCCAACTTAGAGTTAAGTTCAACTTAGGATCTTTGTGAAACACCCCCCTGGTCAAGTACTGTATACGCCATATACCGTATTTGTCGGTGTATTAACCGCTCCGGTGTATTAACCGCACCCCCCGACAAAAAATTTTCGCGAGGGTTTTATTTGCGAAATTAACAACACGCTAAAATATTGACACCAAATGCATTTTAGCAATACACATCTGTGTATTGCATGCATTACTGCACTAGCATCTCTCTCAATACAGTCACGAATGCGTGTTGGTAACAGCCAAATGCGAATTTAACCGCTCGCGAAATTGTCGTAAAGTCCCGGTTCGAGAAAATGTATGTACGCGAAATATATGGGGTAAACAGTACCATGCACAATATAGAGAGCTGATGGATAGGTTCTGTGAAAGTGAAAATCTGTGTGAAGGGGGATAAATATTTTGCATACATTTGTATCAGGACATAAAAGAACTCCCCTAACATGCATTGCTAAAATTGCACTAAAATTGTAATCTCTGGACCCTGTAGTGACAGGGTTATCAAGAATAATAGGAATATGAATGTATTCATTGCCTTTTTATCCAATATCTTTGTGTTTCTGTGTTTGTGTGTATGTGTGTGTGTGTGGACATGTGTGTGTGTGCGCGTGTATGTATGTGTATGTATATATTTGTATGCGTTTGTTTCAGTAGTTTCATGAAAAAATTGTGAGATGTGCAGAAATTGCAACCAAATGAGATGATAAATACAAAATGTAAGGTTAGACCTTAGAAATAGACACAGTTAAAATCTGCATGCAGTACTGGAAAGAGCAGTTCAAATTCATCCCTTCTATTCCAAGATTTTTTCTTTGCAAGGAGTATATTTCCATGCGTTTTCTTGTATAATGGAACTAATATTGATTGTTCATGCTGTTTCCATAGCAACAGTTCAACAAAATGTAAATGTTGATCTATTCTTACCTCGCCCATACACCCCTTGGGCATCCTGATTATTGGCATATATTTGAAATTCATTTGCTCCGAAATGATGTATAAGTTGATATCATATTTACTGTGATGTGAAAAATACTTTTCGGTTGAGAAAGAGAATTAAAGGGCGCTATTAAGTCACTTTTTTTTACTTTGGAGATTTAATGTCATGTTTTATGTTTGGAAGCCTTGTTACTAGGTTGTGAAAAAAAAAATCATCATAATTTTGTAGGAATTGAGAAAGAGAAGGGCCCTATAAATCACTTTTTTTTTACTTTGGAGATTATCATGTTTTACGTTTGGGAGCCTTTGGGAGAAAGAGAAGGGCGCCAAGTCCCTTTTAAATATTATAGATAACGTTTAAAGTTTGGAAGCCTGGTTAGAAACTTAATATGCTCTCTCTCTCTTTTCTGTACATGATAAATGTCCCCAAAATTATGATTAATGACTTTATGAAAATTTGTCATCACATAGAGAAGGCTGCAATCTACAGGATGGTATGCAGAACTAATTTTGCCAAAAATCGACCCAACGCCATTCTCACTCTTCATTTGTGCATATATTGTACTTTTCTTTGCCTTACAGACGGTATAGGGGATTTGGGGCCACTAATGGGTATTCAGTCTAATGCAAGCACCGACACTTGAGCTGTCTTTGAATTATAGCAGACATAATAATACAAACTGAATCAATACTTCATGAATTATAATATGAATGCATTTTCTTTTTTATGACATGGATTATGAATGTATTTTTAAACTTTATTCTCTAACTTACAGACGGCTTACAATAACCTGCAAAGGATGCTAGGTCACAAATGGGAATTCATTCTAATGCAAGCATGAGCCATATTTGAAATTAATCGACTGAATACTGAATACTGAATCCATACATTCATTGTTATTCTTATATGAATCCATTTTCATTTTTAACAAGGATTATGAATGTATTTTGTTCTTTATTCTCTAATTTACAGACGGCTTACAATAACCTGCAAAGGATGCTAGGTCACAAATGGGAATTCATTCTAATGCAAGCACAAGAACAACTACGGTGAGTAACTAAAGTGATTTATTAGTAGGAGGCGGGGGGGGGACTGGGGGGGGGGGGGGGGCTGCAGCCCCCTGGACTTTTGCACCTGAAATTTGTGCAATACTATGTCATATTTGGGCAAACCGTGTCTTATTACAAAGATTGATGAAAGTACTGTATATACTAGAAGATTTGATATGGATACATATTGCATAATATATTTGGTCCTTCCAATTGCAACCAAATGTTCATTTCACTGACTTTTGTTTCCCCTTTTTGTTTTCCTCTGAAAAAGATTCTGCTTGGATCAAAAACTTAGGCCTTACATTAACTGTCATTTGATTACACAGGCATTATTATAGTAGATAAGCAGTTTTCAGCAGTATTTTGCATCATTGACTTTTTTAAAAATTTGACTTTTTTACATCTTAGTCAAAACTAATATAATCCCCTTGTTATCATTAATGAAAAGTTCACATACTATTTTGAGAGCAAAGACAATTTGCAATAAACAATTTGCCAAACCAATTAATGTTTTTGCATACATGTAACAACAAACTTACAGAATACCTTCAATCTAACAACCTTGTACATAATTATGGCCTATAGTCCCACTATAGTGTAAAGAATCTCCTTCCGTTTCTTATCTGACCAAAATGTGGCAAAACGGTCTGTATCTAGCAAAATTTGATGTTCCATCCATTGCCCTTTCACGCAAGGCGGAGCCGAGACTAGTATCCTACTATTCCTTTCCAAACTTGGTCCGCATCATTTTGTTTTCAGCCAGTATTCTGCTAGTACCTTCCGGATGTCCAATGGGTAGGAAACGGAAGCACCTTCCGGATGTCCAATGGGTAGGAAACGGAAGCACCTTCCGGATGTCCAATGGGTAGGAAATGGAAGCACCTTCCGGATGTCCAATGGGTAGGAAACGGAAGCACCTTCCGGATGTCCAATGGGTAGGAAACGGAAGCCCCTTCCGGATGTCCAATGGGTAGGAAACGGAAGCACCTTCCGGATGTCCAATGGGTAGGAAACGGAAGCACCTTCCTGATGTCCAATGGGTAGGAAACGGAAGCACCTTCCGGATGTCCAATGGGTAGGAAACGGAAGCACCTTCCGGATGTCCAATGGGTAGGAAACGGAAGCACCTTCCGGATGTCCAATGGGTAGGAAACGGAAGCGCCTTCCGGATGTCCAATGGGTAGGAAACGGAAGCACCTTCCGGATGTCCAATGGGTAGGAAACGGAAGCACCTTCCGGATGTCCAATGGGTAGGAAACGGAAGGAGATATGCTGTAGTGGGACTATGCCTTTACAAACACGCTTCTGCCTATTAAAACAGCGACAGTCCTTGAAAAATAACCACAGTATCCATTTCCTGCTTTTCCATCTCAGAATTACATGTAGGTCCGACAATAAAAACAAACCTGAAAAAAAAAAACGCAGTATTTTCTTTGGATTCAACCACAATTGTATGATTATCTAATTCTCTTAATGAATTTCTGAATAGATCTTACTTTTTGACATTTGTTTTCTTCACAAGACTGTGAAGCTAAAACCCCTCATGGATCGGGGGGGGGGGGGGGGGGGCAAATTTGTTTATAAATGTAACCTTTGCCTAATTATGTTTTTTTAACCCATTACCTATTGCAATTTACATATTTGCAAGACTTCAAGGTGGGTAGCTATTGACCGGGACACTATATTTTTGAATACAGTATACCATGCAGGTGATATTTTATCTAAGAGATTCAATTTATATCTATATAATTAATATCATTGAAGGGTTTAAATCCATCTTATAAATGTTATTGTAGGGATTAAATTTGTATCCGTCTCCTAAATATCATTAAGGGATTAAATTTGTATCCGTCTCATAAGTATCATTAAGGGATTAAATTTGTATCCGTCTCATAAATAATATTAAGGGATTAAAGTCGCGTTCATCTCATTCATCCCGCCATTGGCAGGAAGCTGTGTGATGATACGAAATGATGATCTCATAAATATTATTGAAGGGATTAAATTCACAACCGTCTTATAAATATTATTGAAGGGATTAAAATCATATCCAACTCATGAATATCATTGAATGGATTACATGTTTTATCCTCATAAATAAGTCACTCGTTTGGCAGGAAGTTGTGTGATCATTATTAAAGGAATTAAATTCATAACCGTCTTATAAATATTATTGAAGGGATTAAAATCATTCCTACTCATGAATATCATCGAATGGATTACATGTTTTATCCTTTTAAATAAGTCACTTGTGAAAAAAGGAGTTATTTTTTCTTTCTCTTTGAATATGGAATCACCTCTGCGCACAGGTAGCGGTTGCACATTTTTATCTTTGCAAGCTTTTATTGATTTTCATTTACATTTGTTTAAAATCAAATATGGAATTTCATATCACCTCTGAGCACAGGTAGAAAACAGTGGCACATTTTTATCTTTGCAAGCTTTTATTGATTTTCATTTTCATTTTACCATCCAAATAAATAGATTTCAATAGGAAATCTATGTTATTTTGCTCTGGTTCATAACGTTATGAACCAGAGCAAAATAACACTGATTTCCCATTGACATAAAATTCATTCGGATGGGCATATCTCAGCCAATACATTTGGACATTATTTTTGATGCTCTTTCGGAAATTGAAGTTCAAATTTGGTAATTCTAACAATAGGTTTTTGATGACGTCACACTTCACCACTCCATTATGTATGAAAATAGTTGGAACATATCTACATCTACTGCAGATTTAGCATAATGATTTATGTTTATTTATTTTTGTATTGTATACCTTTTCATTAACCCCTTGACCACGGGAACCGAGTGGGTTGTGTACAAAGTCTATGGGGATTTCATAAACTCGTTGAGAACGGGTTAAATGCATTTTCCAACAATAAGACTGAAAGCTTGGGACAAATGAAATATGAATAAGCAGATTGTCCAATTATGCCTATCATTATGAATTTATAAATCCATTATCAAGTCAATACAATCAATACAAGTTGTGTAGCGTTGCTTATTTGAAGGGTGTAGTTTGAAATGTTACAGAAGTAAAATCCTATTTGCACTTCCACTAGAAAAATAGATCATTAAGATTAACAATACAACGTTTGTAATTTAAATATTTGTTAAGGTTGTGATTTTAAATTCTGTGAGGTCTTTTGAAGGAATAATTATGTGACCTTACACCACAAAACGACCAATAAGTCGGACAAAATGATTATGCTGATTTTCACATGACATTACAGTAGAATTCATTTCCTTTAAAATGGTATATAATTCATCATATTCAGACAAGGCAAACCCTCTGAAAATTAGCGCCAAAGATTTGGAAAATGGCTGAAGCAGTTTTAAAACAAAGGAGAAACGGACCACTTCAAAGATTGGCGTCCATTCAAGCGCTGTATATCTGATAATTTTCATTCGATGAAAAAACACATTTAAACATGATTTCTGACAATCAAAATTTCACAGAAGGCAGATTAAGATACCTTCATTCAAGAAATACAACAATCCTGAATTTCATATTTTAAACCAAATTTGACTATTTCAGCTAATAACAGAGAGACTACATGTATCTCCGCGACGTAACAGTCGTTTCGTGGTGTAAGGTCACATATTATTCTTCACGATTTGATTGTTGTTATTTTCGTATTTTCATAATCATAAAAGTGAGTGCTAAATGATATACAGTGAAACCTGTCTTAGTGGCTACCTGTCTATAGCAGCCAACCTGTCCACCAAAGTGATCCCCTGGAACCTGTATATAGGCCTACAGGTAACCTGTCTTTAGGCCAACAGGTCACCTGTCTATAGGCCTACAGGTCACCTGTCTACAGTGGCCACTCTTCTCAATACCCTTGAGTGGTTACTATATATAGGCACAGGTTTGACTGTATGTAACACAATGGCTTGCTGCAGAGTTATTAAAGTACACTTACATTGAACCTGCATGATCAGTCATTCACTCATGATGGGAAAGACAATTACCCCCACTGCCCTATGCAGCGATGCGAATTAGCCTCCCACCCACGGTAACCGCGTCTTGCCCCCAGAACATACACAGATGTTACCATAGCAACAAAGCATACACCGCCTACTTTACGCATATATCAATCTCTAATTGGGAGAAATCTGTGGTATCGCAGTCATGTCTGACTTATTTCAGCACGAGCTGCGGCGTCGATATGAATTATGCGCAGGGAACGTTGGTCAGCTAGAGAGCAATCATCATAATGATGTGGAAATCGTAGTTTGTAGTCTTGACAATTTTTTTTGGGGGTTCAAGGTTGCCTGCTTAATGCAAGTTTAGGCCTACATTATTATAGTTTGGGTAATATTCCTCTCTATATTCATAATGAGTTCGGATAACAAATAATGAGATAAACTGCGCCCTGAGCTCTTTGAAAATAGTGGAATTGTTGCATTATAAGCTTTCTCACATTTAATAGAAAATGTGACCTTACACCACAAAACGACCGTTATGTCACCGTGGTAGTTTCTCTTTTTTTAGCTAAAATAGTCAATTTTTTTTCAAAATATGAGATTAAGGATTTTGCCATTTCCTAAATAAGCGTATCTTAATCTACCTCCTGTGAAGTTTTGAGCGTCTGAAATTATGTTTAAATATTATTTTTGATCTAATAAATGTGATCTTATTACAGCGCTTGAATGGACACTGATCTTTTAAGCGGCCCATTTCTCCCTTATTTTAAAAATGCTTTAGCCATATTCCAAATCTGTGGCGTTCATTTTGAAACGGTTTGCTTAGTCCAAATATGACAAATTATATACCATTTTAAAGGTAATAACTTTTATTTTAATGTTAAATGAAAATCATCACAATCAGTTTTCCCGACATATTGGTCGTTTTGTGGTGTAAGGTCACAAATGGTATAATAGCATTAATGTGTGATTAATTTCAGCTGGGCTGATAAAGAATTATGGGCCGGAAGAGTCTGTTAAATGCACAATCCCAGTTGTATGAATTGAACCAGATCATATCATCTTATTGTATAAGAGTTGGTTTCTTCATACAGATGATGTTGGGTACTGAAAAAAAGATAAGAAAGAATTCATATATATATATATTCTATTAATTGAACCAGATAATCTCAGTATTGTATACAATAAGGCTGAGTCATGTCGGTAATTGTCGGAACCGGGTCCCGATAAACTTTTACCGGTCGGGAACCGGTATCCCGATAAATTTTTACCGTCGAAACTCGGACCGGTAAAATCACGCAATCGTGCACGCCAACGTTCTCGCCAGTGTATAAAACACTTGGCGGCGCCGCCAAGTGTATGAGTTGGTAGAGTTTCCCGCGCCAAGCGCAAACTTCCCCCGCCAAGTGTGCCGCCAAGCGCAATATTCAACGCCAAGCGCCTGAAGTAAATTGCAAATAAATCATGTTTATACAAACATTTTCTCATGCTAAATGTTACGGAAATGTTTTCACCGCATGAAAGACTTTCTCATCATATTTTCTGCGGCGATTTCCCATTGATATGCGATCCCTATGCGATTTCCCTGCGCGCGCGGTCGTCGCGAGTATCTCAGAAACGAACCTCAAGACTCCAGTCACGCGTCGGAAAGCGTTCGGAAGCGGGCCAGGCGGCGCGGCGGGCCGCCCCGCGCCAGGCGGTGCCGTGCGAAGAGGTGCTCTAGCTCTGATCGCGGAGCACCGTGCACGCACGTGGCCGGTTTGTTATTATTGTACGATCGACAATAGCATTTTGTTTTCGCGTATTATGATCAGAGAAAATCATATATATGATTTTCCCGCGATCATAACACGCTACTACCTGTTTTATAATAATCTAACATGTTTTATTTCATATTTGTTTCCATTTACAGACAAAGAAAGGGATCGTCCAAACAGAGCTGAAGACGGGCGCACAACATGAGACGGATCATGGGCATGAGATAATTATAAGACAAAGGGATTATAGATAGATCAAGTCATAACCAATTAAGGGGAATACAAAATGAGGGCATTTTGGTCGACTTGAGCGATTATAAGGAAACGTTAATTGGCTGTATAAGCTGTAAAATAATACCTAGACATGATCAACAGTTAGAACTTAGATTCGGATATAAATTGAAAATAAATTTATAGAGAATAAAGGGACAAACGGCATCAGATAACGGCCCGGGGAAAAACAAAACATGCAGAAACAAAGGTGTAAGTTAGGATAGCTGATAATTTGTTTGCACAAAGATTAATCATTTGACTGAGGACAATCATGCCATGATGCGATAAAGATGAGGATGATGAAATAATGAAGATGATGATGAGCATGACGATCTCGGGCATGCATGATTATGATATCGGAAATGATGAACTGATGAGGATGACGGTGATAATTATTACATAAATGATGAACGGAGGATGATAAAATGATAATGAAGAATGAAGCATGACAGTGGGGATGCATGCGCGTATATCGGAAATGATGAACTGATGAGTATTATTATCAAGATGAGGATGACGATGATGATTATGACATGAATGATAATGAAGATGAGCATGACGATGGGATGCATGATTTTGATATCGGAAATGATGAACGGATGATTATGACATGAATGATGAACGGACAAGGATGATGAAATGATAATGAAGATGATGAGCATGACGGTGGGGATGCATGATCATATCGGAAATGATGAACTGATGAGTGTGATGGTAATTATGAAATGTGATGATCAAGATGAGGATGACTGTGATTATGACATAAAGGATGATGGTGCATGATCGGTGATCACTATATTATTGTAAAGCGCTTACTGAGAAGATTATCAATCATATTAGGGCATATTAGGGGATATATAAGTCGAATATTATTATAAATTCCTACTGAAGAAAATTATCAGTGACGGTATACGAGGCCCGGTGTTTCTCCTTGGCGAATTATGAAAATATAAACCCGATTGATGGTCGTCAGACGGACCGACATGGGACATTAAGATGGAGAGAGGCGAAGCCAAGGAAATAATGTCGAACTGAGGCAGAGGCAATACCGCGATTACAGTACAAAATGTAAGTAGTGAAATTAGCTTGAATTGTTACTTTATGGGTGTTACGGGTTGGTCCTCGATACAATTCGAGTTTGACCCCCAATTTATATTTATTAAAAAAAAGGAATGGTGAATTTGAAAAGAAAATAATTACGTGTCCTCATTGAATAATGAGCGTGCGCCCCCCCCCCCCCCCCCCCCCACACCCCATACCCAGACCAAGAGTAATACGCTGTCAGAAGCAGTATAGTATTCTATTTCTAAATCCCTATTCAACCCAGTCCGTACGCAAAGTATAGTTTCTCATGAATTTTTAAATACAAATATCAGAACTATCGTAACCTCGCCGTCAAGTCCATGATCAATATTAAATTATTTTCCAATAAACTACTTTCAAATCTCCAACAAAAAAAAAGCCAAAGATAAATTTTGCGTCATTTTAACAGTGAGATACACGTTCAAATTGTGACTGTAAGTTCATTGCATTGGCTTTCGTGTGTGCAGCTGCATGCTGCAAACAGTCCATGATTTGAACGTTGAAACGACGTAAAATACTATTTGTGTTTTCTTTCGAAGCATGCAAGTAGTCTATTCGAGGTAAAGGTAATTTAATATCAAACATGAACTTACCAACAATGATTCGGCGATCAAAATATCTTACAAGTTTTACGTGACATTATTTACGGTGAGAGTATAATAATCAGACTCGATCTCTAGCTCTGTGTGTGTACGGCCAGCTGTACGGTACCTTGTACATACGTACATGCAACATAGTTCCCGCCCTATTTAGCAATTCAACTTCAACTTGCCTTACGATGTTATTGTTGTTATTTAGCTTTCAAAATCCACCACGTGGCGCGCGTGTGTTGTGTGATCACATCGCGGCATAGATTCAAATATTGCTTTCCCATAGTTCATAGATGATGTTTGAAATAATATGTATAATAGACTTGTCTATCTGGGGCTTGTAATTTGTCTGATAATTTATAATATTTACATAAAGCAGATTTATAGCAGATTACCTACCTGACAGACTTACCTTAGACTTTTTGGTACGTGAGCGCCGTGGAGTTTTAATTATGCCGACATTCCCAAGTCCCGATCGATGTAGTCATACTTGCACCATCACTTTCGTCTCGTCATGGTTTTATAGTCGTATCATTTGATCATGGTAGTGATCGTTGTAGTTTCAATACAATCATTATCAAGTTCACATACTCATTCATCACCAAGTCATACCAAGTAATCGTTTAATTTTCATTATTTATTATCAGTTGATTTTTTTGTACATCATCACATACTAAAGAAAAATCATCACCAAGTTATTATTTTAAATATGACTATCAAATTATCGGTAAAACTGGGGTAAAACTATCATAAAATAGCCGAGCCATCATTTGAAATACTAGGGTAAAATGGTAAGTATTAATGATTAAACATCACAATCAAAATCATCGCTAGTCGGCAGTCGCACATGAAACTAAATCATACTCATACCAGGACCGTCAAAAAATTAATTATTAAAAGAAGAGGACTAAAACAACAGGGATAGACAAATTATGGTAAAGCATGAACTGCATTTTTTTGTCAAGCCCGAATGTCTGTAGAAGCTGAACGGTTTCCGATGATTTGAAGGAGCCTTGCAACAACATGGATGTGGTACTCTTACTGCCTCGGACCGTCTGTCATCTTCCTATAAAAAGGAAAGAAAAAAAAACATGTTATGATTATGTTGATAGTTATATTTTGAGGCCATTATTATGACAATGACATCAACGCACAACTGGCCCGAGTAAAGTTTATGTACTAGCTTCCCCCGAATTATAC
>JBAMJV010011607.1:0-5000 GCA_037951105.1 Echinarachnius parma
GAAGTACCGAAGGACTTGGCACTACTCAAATACCTAGCCAAGTCATTCCGGGGGCCTATGGAGCGGCAATTTTTGAAAGGGTATCTTTAGAGCTGCGATCGGGTGTGAAAACGGGGTTCTTTTAAGCGGCACATACCCGTCTTACATTATACATATGAGTGCCCCCCCCCCCCCCCCCCCCCCCCCGGAGAAAATGTTGTCTCTCCGTCTGACATCCATTTACGCTATTCGGTGATATGTGACCGGGCTATTTCATTTGGCACAGTTGAAACCGTTAGGTCCTTTTGCACGTCATATTTTATGGGTGCTGGACAACTCGGACAACGGCTAACTCGACCCTTACCAACTCGGCCAACGACCCCTTATACTCGGCCAAACCGAGTCAAACCGAGTTGGTAGGGGTCGGGTCTGACTTTGGACAACTCGACCCCTTTTATTTTTGTTTCATTTTCGACATTTAACTTTTTTTTTTCTAAATAAAAAGTAATAAAATGGGAAGAAATGGTCTTCACGGGCATCACGTGTAAATTTTGTTACGGGAAATAAAGTATTTGTGGAGATAATTTGATTTTTGAAAGGACATACTGTACTGTACTTCTGGTGGTTTTTTTCGCCAAGATCTTGTCACGTGACATCCTCCGCACTCGACACTCTATTGGTAAGTCGATTTGTGTCTAATTTTCAATCAATTCGCCTTGAAACAAAATATTTCATAACTGTTCGCTTAAATTGGACTTTTGTGACTCTCAAGCTGTTAAATTTTGTTGACATGAACTCTTAAACGTACATTTTCAAGCACAAAACTCTTCTAATCGCGAGTGGCTTCAAGCCCAGTTCGTAAGCCGTGCAGTGGCGCCGTGGTGCCCTAAGCTACAGGGCCGCCTCGCATCGACAAGTTCGCCCGCCGCAGCGGGCTGCCCTTGTTCTGGGACTACGCTACGCTGTGGTCGCAAGTGGGTACGGTCGTATTGACCGAGTATTTTTGTATGAAATTCTCTTTTTTTTAAAACCAAATTACAGTCCCTATGCAAAGATTGAACCGCACGTTTTCATATTTGATGGACGATTCTTTGGATTTAGTTTCTGGTGGCCATAATAAACAACAAATTGAGTGGGTAAGGCCGTCCTATCAGGACCATTTACAATACATTGTAGATGTGGTAAGGCCAGTAAAAATTTACCGCCAAGTTCACAACAGACTAACTATGATCAGCTCTGTGCGTACGACAGAGCCTGGGTTAGGCTAACAACAGACGTGCATAGTTTGCCTTGCTCTCTGCATGCATGCTCTGTTGCTGCGAATGTGTTGGCAAGGAGTGTTGAGCCCGGCGCAGACAGAGCCGACTCGACCCGATCCGACTGGTTTCAATCGGGCTAGAGTTGGGCCCGGTCGGTCGGAGCAAATTTATCCTGTTGAATCGGCCCCAACTGGCATCCGACTGTCTCTCGACTGGCAAAATGTGTGTCGCGAGGCACTGAAAACTGAGCCGATCGGAATGACAACCAGTCGAGTCGGCTCTGTCTGCGCCGGGCATTAGACTCTTTCTAGTGCAGTGCATGGTTGAGTCGTTTTTCTAAATTTGTAACAAATTATAATTATGCATATAATAGAATATAGAGAGCAAACAAATTGCAAAATAAAAGATGGAATTTGTCTGACATTATTTGTCCCCCCAGAGTAACCAAGACAACAGTGCACATAGCCAGCGAGCGGTACGATAATGTATGCATGACGTCATTGATCGCGTGCGCACGCATCTCATTACGAGACTTGGCTGGCTTCTGGGTCGATTATGCATGCCATGAAAATGTGGTATCGGAGCAGTATCGGTCTGGACATAGCACAGGGTTTACCCTTTTCACTGCATTCTCTTCCCACAATTCATTTCGATGCTTACGTCATTGGCTTTCTGAACGCCCATTCTACACGTTGATACCAAATTCGATACGCGACTCTTTGGACAAAATCAGTACCTTACAAAAAAAATGTTTTTACTTTGGAAAACACTGCAATCTCGGTTTTGTCGCGCGCTTCGAGCGCAAATCATTTCTTATCAGATCATGATTAAAGAGAACCAATGTCCCAAGATAATATTCTTATAAATAAAAGTGATAGTTTTAGTAGCCCATTCCACCAGTAAGTTTTTAAAAAATATAATTGAAAAGCTAATCATCATACTTTAGTTTGTGTTCAAGGGTCTGCTATTTGACAAGGACGCGTACGCGTACTCGACTAAATTTGGCGCACTCGGAGTCTTATGACGTAAACGGAACCACGAGGCCCTGTTGGTTCCGTAAGTGTAATTCATTGTTATGTTTATGAATTACCCAAACTTTTGCAAAGTGTATCAAACAACGGTACCAAAACATATATAAGCCTGTGTTATTATTTGCGATGTGGTCCCCTTTAAAAGCAAATTGACAGTATTTGGAAACACAAAATACAGAAACGTATGCTTTTATCACCAACTATGTGAAAGAATATAAAATAATTTGTACTACCATCATTTGCAAAAGTTTAAGACCACCTGGGAATTTGTGGGTATTTCAATAATTTGGAATGCATTCTTTTGTCTCATTGAATGATTACTAGCCTATTAACATTTCAAGTCATGGAAACAATGTCAAAGAGCAGTTCAAGTGTGATACAAAGGTTATGCGTTGAAAATAAAAGTATGTCTGAAAAATAAATATGTTTAACTTTGTTTTTTCTTGAAATGAGTTATTGCATTTTGGAAGGGTGGTCTTAAACTTTTGCAAATGATGGTAGTATGGGATTATACAAATTCGGCCACGAAACTGCATATCAAATGATTTATTTGCAATTAAGACAAAAAGATTGATATCGCCGACGGTTGTAATTTGAAATGTTCGTCCGCACATTATATGCAAAGCACACGCAAACCCCGCCTCACGTTGCTGGTGGCAGATCGGCTAGCTACAAGACTCAGGCCGGGGAGGCTCGGTCGGAACGAGCTGTGAACTCTTCGCCCAATCTAATCGGTTGCGCTTGGAATTTGCCTTACATTTCCACATTTAAGCAACGTTATGGTTCATAATTTACCACATAAACTATATTTTATACTATTTCATATTGACTGGGACATGAGAGAAGAGCATTCCACTAACGAACTGTTCGAGGAAAGTGTGGTTGTTGGTGTTGATATTATTTGTCTTTTAAAATATATCTGAATGAATTATATAAAAGGGATCTAGTATACGTTTATAACCAATATACAGCAATGATGGTAAAATTGGCGTTAATAGACGAACCTATTTTTCACATTTCGAGACCACATTAAAAAAATACCCCTTTTTAAGGGGTTCGCGAACACATGAGTAAATGTACCCCATTTTTCGCGAAATTGTGAACGATCATGCGTGTACACGGCCGATGTGAAGTGACAGTAACTTGCCGATTGGTCTACAGCCATTTGGTCTATACTTCCAATATTTGGTGTCATATAATGTTTTATATTTGTTTTATTACTTTTTGTTTCTTATTTGTATTAATCTATGTTTACTGTATCTTTAAGAATATGTAAAACTTGTAAAATCTTAGGTGTGGCAACACTTCAATCTTCTAGCTTATATTGCCAGACCTCTGTGTGTTTCTATTTCGATGTTATGACAGTTTATTTTTATGTACGAAATTGTTTACTGTGAGACATGCAGGAATATAATAAATAAATAAATATTAAAGACAAATAATTGGGCTTTATGATGGTTTTTATTTCAGCGTAATTAAGTTTGTCAGTCGTGAGATATGGTCATTTGTTTGCAAAATATCAAAATCCACTTTGTGCCATACGTTCTGTGCATTACATGAGTCATGACATACCAAAATGTAATTATTATGTACAAATTATTATGTAAACTTGCTTTTTAGGGAGATCTTACCATATTTAATCATTCTTATCCTTCAAACATCAGTAGTGACAAATAATATTGTACTCTTGCCGTTATTGCATCGTTATTATACCTTAATAATTAGTGAGAATACCAAATGTGTGCAACGAATGTCCATCACCATTTTAAGTGCAAATACGCAAATCGGCACAAATGGGTTTTTGTATATTTTGTATACAATCGGACATGATTCGAGATGCACTGAAGGGGATTTTTCATATCATATTTCAATCATTTTGTTCCTGACTGTAGGCCTACCATTCTTTTTGAAACATAGTGTAGACCAAGCAAACATAAACCGACGTGAGTCACGTGACACCACCGTGGTTCAGTGAGAGTTCTTTGGAGATTTTGAAGGAGAACTTTGAACTGAGAGAATCATTATCATTATTGTCGTACTTTGTTGTGTCTTATGATCGTAATCACCTCCCAAACAAAGGATGTTATCTTTTGTTTTGTTCACAGGGCAGAGACGTACATTTGGCAGGTTTATATTTAGTTTTGACACGTCAAGTGAAGGTTAGCATCAACATACAATTATTTGCGTACTTCTATGACCTTCATGGAAAGATTAGATAATGATTAAAGGGATCTAGTAACTTGTTGACATGTGGAAAAACTGATGAAGTGTTGATGAAAATGTGTATTTCTGTGATCCGATACGTCCACAGAGTGATGTGTGAAAATTTAATGGTAAATGAGTGTCATATGGCAGAATAGTGAATGATGCACAGTGATATTTACTAACTCATTGCATTTTACTTTGTACACAGTTGAAATTTTCCGCTAGATAATTTTAAATCAGAGCACTACAATCATCCATATCTTTTTAACGAAAGATAAATTTAGAAAACCGAAACCTGTAATATTTTTCGATTAGTGATACACCTACGAGAGAGCTAAAGTTCTATTAAGTGTTTTTTGTACAATGTTACTAGATCCCTTCAAGATAATATTAAAAGAAAAACACTCAGAAGGATCGATTACACTCAGTGATGTATAGATAAGAAGTTGTGAATGTTTAAAGTCAATGTACTTTTATTGATAAGAACTTGTGAATGTTTAAAGTCGATGTACATTCTACCGTTACA
>JBAMJV010011607.1:10000-37281 GCA_037951105.1 Echinarachnius parma
TTTGTTATATTTATCCTGATGTCCAACTTACCGCTCTACATGAAGCATGTGCAGGGGTTAGATGTAGCTCAGGTATAGTCTTTAATATATATTTTCCCGTCCATTTAAAAAAAAATTCATTCAATTTTATACATTTTTACTTCAGTTTCGACCCAAGAAGCCGAGAATGTGCCAATGCCAACTTCAATTTTGTCTATTGTCGACCGATTTCACAAAAAGTCCATTCAATTTAGTCGTTCGTCACGCATTTTCGTCGTCACAGGTGCTGAACCCATCTTACTCTGACGAATTTGAATTGTAATGGACGATAATGTGTGACAAGTGACTAAATTGAATGGAATTTTGGTGAAATTGAAGCTGGCATTGGCACATGCTCGGCTTCTCGTGGCGAAATCGAAGTGAACATGTATCAAATTGAATGGGAAAAGGTGTTAAAATGGACGGGAAAACCTACATTATACTAAAGCAGACTTTTATTTAGCATTTAAATTACCATTTAGACTATCTCACGATCGGGCGGCGGTAGTTACTGTGGTTGGTTGGTTGATCATTTGGTTTTTGCAGACGCGCTCAATCGATGATGATTATTAACGTCTGGGACCGCCCTTTATCGTCACCATCCAATAGATGCAGCCAAGATATATAACGAAATCAAAATAGAGGAAGAAGAAACCTTTTTGACTTTTCAAAGGATACCTTTATTTATAAATTATAAATCGAATTCAGTGTGTCTCAAAAAGAATTTTACAGCCCTTGATGATGACAAAGAAAACTAAAATGCATTTTAAATTTACATTTTCTTTCATATGTCTTCTTTGTATTTAAGATTGGATACCTGGTAGCGATACCGTACATAGTTCATCTCACGTCGATCATTTTAACTTCAAATCTATCAGACGCACTTATGAAACGGAACATTCTCACCAGGTCTCAATTGAGGAAAGCCGTCATCGATATCGGTAAGTTTTTAAAAATGTGTAAAGGAGAATTCCACGATTTTAATAGAAGGGGTGGTTTAGAAGAACTATCACAGAAAATGTGGCAATGTCGGCCAGAAAATAAGCAAGATGTGATCATTTGAACAGGTTTGAGCATGACGACCCAACAGGATCGGTCAGGTAAGTTTTTAAAAATGTGTTAAGGAGAATTCCAGGATTTTAATAGAAGGGGTGGTTTAGAAGAACTATCACAGAAAATGTGGCAATGTCAGCCAGAAAATAAGCAAGATGTGATCATTTGAACGGGTTTGAGCATGACGACCGAACAGGATCGGTCGAGAGTCGTTTTCATACTTCCCGCCAATGGACACATCAATTGCGCGCCGCGGCCATTAGTTTTGTACAAGAAATGTTAACAAAACAAAATGTATCACTTTATTCTGGAGACTTATTTGCATTAGAAAGTGTATATAATAGTGTAATTGTTATTTTACCACCTTCATAATTATCATATCATAAAATCGGGTGAGAAAATTTGGTTATTATTTGAAATTACTGATTTATATCATTATTTTATCCATATATAGGATCCATCGTGTGTGCCGGGTCTCTACTAGGCGTCGCTCACTCGGGCTGCAACCCGTACACATCGGTCGCGTTGATGACCACGGCTATGGTGGGCATCGGTATGGCCGATGCCGGGATCTTCATCAATCCGATAGACCTCGCGCCGAGGTTCGCAGGCACGCTCGTCGGCATCGGGAATGCGATGTCGACGAGCACGGGCTTCATCGGGCCCCTAATCGTCGGGTCGTTCACTGAAGACCAGGTTGGTAATAGATAAATGGACAGTTTCTTGGGACTGTTCGTAAAGATTTGAATTACCTACAAAGAGCATCTAAAGCCAGGCACAGACAGAGGCGATTTGACCTGGTCCGACTGGTTTTCAGTCAGGATAAAGTGGGGCCTGGTCGGTCGGAGCCGATTCAACGTGTTAAATCGTCCGCGACTGACTTCCAACTGTCACTCGACTGGCAAAATCGGAGTCGTGAGGCTCCTCACACTGAGCTGATTTGACTGAAAAACAGTCAGATCGGGTCGAGTCGGCTCTGTCTGCGCCGGGCTTAAAGCTTGGTAAACCCGACCCGACTCGATACGACTGGTTTTATACAAATTGTTAGAAATACGTGTGATTCAACTTGCATCATTCAAAGGGATCTAGTAACTTCGTTAACATGTGCAAAAAGCGATGAGTGGTTGATACAATGTATATTGTTGTTATCTCATGTCCACTGGGTGTTGTGTGAAAGTTTCAAGTTAAATGGACTTTGTATGGCCGAGTAATGGGCAAAAGTGACATTCACTAACTCATTGCACTCACTTTGTGCACAGTACTGATGATCCATTGGATAATTTGACATCTGAACACTTCAATCGTAAATAACTTTTTAACGAAAGGGAAATTTGAAAAACAGAAACCTGTCCCGAGCTTTTTTTGTTAATAAGAATACAACAAGGTATAAGGGAACAGCTAGAATTTCAATTGGATTTTGAGGATTTGTACAATGTTACTAAGTCCCATTCATAAGACTGAGATACAAACTGTATTGTGTGCATAATGAAATTTCTCTTTCATTTTTGGTTCCCCACTAAAGGACGATCCCAGAGGCTGGAGCAAGGTCTTCTACTTCACCGCCGCAATGAGCCTGCTAGGTGCCATCGTCTTTCATATATTCGGTTCGGGCGACGAGCAGGAGTGGGCGAAGATAGTCGAGGTCGATGATGACGTCAAAAATGTTGAGGTAAAATAGAAAAACTATGAAAAACTTGATGACCTCGATGAGACGGGGGGATCAACAAACTATTAGTCGATGAGGTCAATGAGAATGATATTAACGTGAAATTTGACGTTGATGATGTCGCCAGTCGATGCTAGACTTATCCAGAGGAAAGCTCTGTCGAATCAAGAAAATTGCGTGATTGAAGAATAATAGAATTAATATCCAACCTAAGAAATTAGTTTTTACACAGCTGTACTCTACAAGATGCCAACTGACCTCCCGTTCCCTTTGAGATTCTGAAATCTCCATAGACTTTGTACACAACAAACTCGGTTCCCATAGTCAAGGGGTTCAAATTAAGACAAGAATATCATGCCCGTAGCCAGGATTTTTAATGGGGACTAGGTGTGAAATTTACAAAAACGGGACCGAGACCACTTGCCAACAAATGTAAGCCGGTTAAGATGGTCGAGACCAATAAAAAGTGGACTCAAGACCGGTAAAAAGTGGACCCGAGACCGGCAAAAAGTGGACCTTTTCTGAATTTTGGGGGGGGGGGGGGGGGGGGGGTGCGTACGCACCCAACGCACCCCCCCCCCCCCCCCCCCACCCTGGCTACGGGCCTGTGCTCTCTCCACCTCAAGAGCAGTGAAATCCCTAGCCTTTTAGCAAGGCTTCGCGTCTCAAGCAATGGCTGCGCTGCATGCAGGATCAGGAACGCGTGATGGAGACTATCCGGCGAGTGGTGAAGTCGCGATTGGTGAAGTGGTGAAGTCTCCAGTCATTCCTGCATAATGCATACTATACCGTGCATTCAACTCAGCTCAGATGAGACAGGCCTTGTCCAAAGGCTACGATTGTCGCCACAATGCCTATATACATCTAGAACTTACCCAACAGGCAGGAACTTTATACACATGCACAGCGGTTCCTCTTGGGAACAAGCAACGAGTATATCAGTACCTCTTATTGATGGCGTCACGTAGGTGAATGGTTGAACTTGAAGGCAATGTTTCATGGTCTAAAAGCCGACTGGTTTTCAGTCGGTTCAGCTCAGTATACGTTGCCTCGGGACTCCTGTTTTGCCGGTCAAGAGCCAGTCGAAGATCATTCGAGGCCGATGCAACATGTTGAATCGGCTACGACAACTGAGCGAAACCGACTCTAGCCTGACTGAAAACCAGTCGGATCGGGTCGAGTCGGCTCTGTGTGCTTTCATCATTCGCCCGATGAGGACGTCCTTTATGGTGCTCCTCTGCCTATCTTTGAGGGTAGAATATTATGGTCCTAGGCTGGGCGTTCATGAATAATCATAGGGTAATGACATCACGATACGTCCTTTCAGACTTTAGTGAAAACTCTGCATGATACATTTACTAAATGAACCGCTATTCACCATGTTTTATGGCAAAAGAAAAGAAGAGTCACAAGAGAGGATTCGAACCCATGACCCCAAGTGTTGATGTCCACAACTTGACCAGTAGGCCACGTCAACGGCTGATGATCGTTGTTGGTTTCATTGTAACTATAACCCTCAAACTCACCCAAACCCTAATCCTAGTTATGAATATTCATGATATCCCACATCGCAGTACAGTCCACTAGCACTGCACTGAGGAGAGTGCAGATGACGTACCGTGACGTCATGACCTTATGTTTATTCATGAACGCCCAGCCTAGCACCATAATATATTACCATATTTGAGTTTAACGTACATTATGTCTCGCCTTAAATTCGTATGTTTTTTTTTCTTCAAATGTGGACAATAAAATCTTTCTTTCTATTTATTTATCTATCTATCTGCCTGCAGTCAGACCTAGGTAAAGTGGCCACCCAAGGAACCAGGACAGGTAGCGACTCTAGCCCCGGACCAGCGACATTTACCATGGAGATTAGCGTCATTAGCTCTAACTCGTAGCAGACCACACAATGCATATACCTCCCTAACTTATTTAACTTATAAGGATAACTCAAGCATATTTAGAGATCATTGTAACAAGGGCTGGTCCTGGGTCGGATGGCATTTCAGCCCGGATCATCGCCGAGTTCGCCTATGAGCTGAGCATACCCGGAGCATACCCCTCACAGACATCTTCAACGCCTCATTCAGCCAAACCAAGGTACCGGATTGTTGGAAGCGTGCGATTGTTGTGCCGATTCCCAAGAAATCAAAACCTACAAGCGAAACTACTTGAGAAATTCATAGCACAATGGCTAATGAGCGACATGAGCGTGTCGATTGACCAATCGCAGTTCGGGAATAGGAAAGGCTACTCAACAGCGCATTACCTAATAAACATCCTGATTTTAGCAAAGCTTTTGACAAGGATCGACCACCAAATCGCGATTGAGAAGTTGCTTGCCATGAATGTGTCTCCGTCTCTTGTCGCATGGATATCCAGTTTCCTGTCAAACCGTGAGCAGTGCGTGCGTTACATGTCGGAGCACTCACAGTGGGAGAAGATCACTGCCGGAGCTCCACAAGGAACACAACTAGGACCCTTGCTTTTCCTATGCATGGTCAACGATGCATGCCGTGACAGCCCATGTTGGAAGTATGTGGACGACATGACACTGTTGGAGTGCAGAAAGGCAATAGCTCCACCAACAATACAAACTCATGTAAATGAACTTGAAATGTGGACCCAACAAAAAAAATGAAACTCAACCCAAATAAATGTGTTGTAATGAATGTACAGTTCGTGAGAACGGAAACAGTAGCACCCAAGATAACAATAGAGTGCTAGTCCAAAACGACCTGAAATGGTCCAGTCAAGTAACCAAAATCGTCAAGCGAGCAAGCATGAGACTTCATATGCTCCGCATTCTGAAGGGTTTTCAAACTTCCGGCAGAAGACTTGCTGGTTGTTTATTGCTCATATGTGCGGCCTGTTGTAGAATATTGTGCGCCTGTTTGGCATTCTAGCCTAACTGAACAACAGACGACGCAGATTGAGAGAATCCAGAAAAGAGCTTGTCGCCTCATGCTTGGTTCGCAGTACAATACCTATGTAGATGCATTAGCTACATTAGGCCTCCCGTCTCTGGCTGCACGAAGAGAGAAATTGTGCTTAAATTTGGCGAAGGGATTAACAAAGCCTTCTTCTCCATTCAACTAAGGGCTTCCTCCCTCACGTGCCTATATTGAGCTCCCGCACACTCCGCAATGGCCAGGACTATTCGGAGGTCTTTTGTAGGACCGAGAGATACAAGAAAAGTGCCCTGCCATACCTCATAAGGCTATTGAATGCAAACTCATAAAGCATTTTTTGACGTTTTGACTCACTGTATTCGCATTTGACTTTTATAAATGAAGATATTACATCTTTTGAACTTCCTCTTCTGCCCTGAACACTACCATTATAGCCTACAAGTCCACCATAATTGACTTAGTGACTTATAGTTACGATTATTGAAGTATGATAACAAAAAAAACATTTTCTCGGTGCAATATGTTATACCCTTCAATTATTATGTTTAAAAATAGAATCCGTATTATATGCATACATTTTGTTTGTTAATAATTTTTGTATTTTATTAATAGTACTTATATTGAAAGATTATTATAGATTTATTTATTGTATACACTGTGCTCAGATATGTATTATATACCCACTAGCTTATATTAATTAGCCCGCTTACAATTTTGATATTCTTTATTATTATTTTTCTCCATCATTCATTATGGTTTACCCTTTATTGGCTTCCATTGCCATGATTGCCTTATTTATTATGGCGTCCATTTATTTTTTATTTTGTATTTAATTCCTTAAAAGATTGTAAGAATTTGCATAATTTCCAATTCATTTTTTCCTCATACATTCTATTTTCAATTAAATTTAAATGTAATCAATTAAATAATAATTTATAATTGGAATAATATAACAGGAAATAGTTTCAAAATTGAATCATTTTATATTTTGTACACTTGTATATTTGTATATTTGTAATGAGTTCTTTTAAAGGGATCTAGTAACTTTGTTGACATGTGCAAAAAGTGATGATTGGTTGATATAATGTATATTATTGTTATCTATTATGTCCACAGGGTATTGTTGTGAGAATTTTAAGTCAAATGGATGCTATATGGCCGAGTAATGAGCAAAAATGCAAAGTGATATTCACTAACTCACAGCACTCACTTTGTACACAGTTTCGAAAATCCAACAGATATTTTATTATCAGAAAACATCAATCGTTCATATCTTTGTAACGAAAGGGAGATTTGAAAAACCCTAAACCTGTCTCATGCTTTTTTTGTTAATACGAACAAAACAAGGTATGAGAGAACTGCTAGGTTTCCAATTGCATTTTGAGGATTTGGACAATGTTACTAAAGTCCCTTTAAGTTAATGTGTTTTACATGTATAATATTTAAATTCATTGTAAATTGTACTCAATTCAACCTGTTGGCTGCCATGTACAATATTTTTATACCGCAATAAATTTTTAAAAAAATAAAAAATGACAGGCTATCTAACATTTTTTTGTTCTCTCTTAGGGGATCACATTTAGTGGCCACTACACGCAGGTTGGCTGCTAAGAGATAGATTGCCACTTGAGAGATTAATTAATCTATATATAATATATTTGAAGAGCTTAGTTCCAAAAGGCGCTAAATCCACTTTCCATACAAATTGAGTTAACGATATCCGTACAGTAAACGGCTTTGTAGCTATCTAGAAATCTAAAAGTAGGACAAATCAAATAATCAAAATCAAAATATGGAAAGTTCCATTTTCATATTCCCATAGGTACGTGTACAAAATAAACCTGTTTTTTCTATATATCTATCTGTCTTTTTTCTATCCATCCATCCATCCATCCATCCATCCATCCATCCATCCATCCATCCATCCATCCATCCATCCATCCATCCATCCATCCATCCATCCATCCATCCATCCATCCATCCATCCATCCATCCATCCATCCATCCATCCATCCATCCATCCATCCATCCATCCATCTATCTATCTATCTATCTATCTATCTATCTATCTATCTATCTATCTATCTATCTATCTATCTATCTATCTATCTATCTATCTATCTATCTATCTATCTATCTATCTATCTATCCTATCTATCTATCTTCTCTTCTCTCCGGTGATTTTGCTCTGCTTTGTTCTCCCAGAGGGACCAGTATCTTTTCTCTTCTTTCTTTCTTTCTTTCTTTCTTTCTTTCTTTCTTTCTTTCTTTCTTCTTTCTTTCTTTCTTTCTTTCTTTCTTTCTTTCTTCTTTCTTTCTTTTCTTCTTTCTTTCTTTCTTTCTTTCTTTCTTTCTTTCTTTCTTTCTTTCTTTCTTTCTTTCTTTCTTTCTTTCTTTCTTTCTTTCTTTCTTTCTTTCTTTCTTTCTTTCTTTTCTTTCTTTCTTTCTTTCTTTCTATCGTTCATGCATGAACTGCCATGATCAGTTAACAATAGCAAGGTCTGTTTTCAAAAATAGCAAACAATTTGGATGGCCGCACGATGGTCGTCTCCGTTTGCTGCTCGAAGAACGGATATGAAACGGATTTAACGTACAAACGCACGATTACCCAGACGAGTACAGGACAGCTACCGGGTATAGAACGGACATCACCGTATGAGTAACGGTCCTACCGTAAAAGCAACTTACAAGAACCGGTCAAAACGAAAGTGGAACGCATAAGAATATGACAAAACGTCCTTCGAACGTATTTAATAGCCCAGTCACATTTGACCGGATTGCGAAAACGTATGCCAAACGAACAGCAAAATTGTCAATCCGTTCGTCTCCGTTTGTCTCCGTTCGTATACGTTTGTTGTCCTTTTCTTGTTCGGCGAATACGTCCCTTGTACGGCGATGGTCTGTTCTATCCGGTTGAAAGTTTTGTGACTGCACAAAACTTGTAACGGACACCACCGAATACAGTCGTCTGTTGGTTGTACGTTTGCTGTGCGCTGTGCATCCGTTTTGTTCGGAACTCGTACGTTTCTCGTCCTGTACTTGTCAGTTCGTATCCGTTGATGTCCGGTGGACCTGTGTCACGACCCGGACAACTAATTGATTCCGAACAAAACGGATGCACAGCGCACAATAAACGTACAACCAACGGAAGACAACTTTCAACCGGATAGAACAGACATCGCCGTACAAGGGACGTATTCGCCGAACAAGAAAAGGACAAGAAACGTATACGAACGGAGACGAACGGATTGAAATCAACTTTGTGAATTACAACCACAAGACGAGCCTCTAATTAGTACTTATTTTATTTACCTCGAATGCACCGTTTCACTTTCATTAAGTACAGTAGTATCGTATAAAGAATGCATGTTTGCATTTTTAGCAATTATAATATGAATTATAATCTGAACATCACAGTGTTAATAAAGCTTGTTCCGTTATAAATGAAATGAAATCAAATGAATTATGAATCCTTGGGATGTAGTTAGGGGGTATGATGAGGGTAATGCCTTTATTCACCACCGCCCATTCAAACATGACCAATGTAAACAATGAATTATCATGCTGTACATAAGAAGAACAAGAAAGCCTGACCATAAAGCATGTCTGATTTTATAAAGAGTACATAATATCCTTTTTATCAAACATATACAACATGTCCCAAAATTTATTACAACGGGACTTTCTGCAACGATAGCTTTAAAAATAGTAGATCAATCAGAATGACATTTCAGGGTATGAAACTATAACTTATTAACTATACATCTTGCAGAAAATCCTATTCGATTTGCTTCAGTGGTCAGGGAGAATGAGAATCTTTTGTCAATCATGTTCATGTGTCCATTTTCTTACAAAACCTGGAGAGAAGGGACATCTGACATGATTGACAAAAGCTCCATGACCACTGAAGCAAATCGAATAGGGTTTTCTGCAAGATGTAGGTAATAAGTTATAGTTTCATACCCTGAAATATCATTCTGATTAATCTACTATCTTTAAAGTAATCGTTGCAGAAAGTCCCGTTGTAATTAATTTTGGGACATGTTGTACTGCTCGAATATAGCGACCTATGTAGTTCCTTTAACATAATCAAAATTATATGTAATAATCGGTAAAAAATCATTCAATAAAGAGATCGTAAAAACAATTTAAAAACCATTTCATACCCAGGAGTATAAATGGGTACTTGGTCTGGTGTTAATTAGCCTTCAGCGCCCGTTGGGCAGCTTGAGTTAGTATATGCTCCCCTGGGAGTTGAGATGGTGCACAATATAATTGTGTGGGTTTGAACTGTACCTGATGACCAAGGGTAATAATGCGCCTCTGAATAGGACACCTAGATACACGGCGCTCTATAAATGCTATATATTATTATTATTAAACAGGTTTCCTGTATTTGCTAACAACTTTCTCTTCTCCAGACAGTATTGCGCAATACCACTGGCGGTGTTTTGACGAATGTCGACATTACATAATATATATATATATATATATGGGAATCCCCACCGTTGGAAAATCAAGGCCCATATTCATTAAAGCCCACTAGCTAGCTTAGTTTCGTGACCCCCCCCCCCCCCCCCCCCCCCACACCCCGGGTACGCCTATGTTAGAAAATATATATATTTGCCTAGCCAACTCATCGATTCAGCTCAGGTAAACGATGCGCGTTTTTCCTACTTCATCTGCCTTCTCATCAATTTGTTTCCTTGTTTATTTTCCATTATTTGGTAGGCATACCAAAATAAATTCAAGGGGAACACATTGATTGGCGTTTTATCTCATTTCAATTTGTCTATTCCTGGAGCACGTACACACATTCAACATTATTGGCGTACACCCCTAGACAAATGTGGAACGGTCCCTTGTCAGCTCAGATTGTTTCAATGTATTAGTCATTGCCAAGTATAAATAGTTTGGCAAAGCCCAAGTGTTCCTCTTTCGCGCGGCAGCCATATCTCACAGCACACTCAGTAAGTACCAACTCATCCTTTTTTTTAATATTTCCCAACAAATTATTATTGTATGACAGCGGATACTTTTGGAAAGTAAACAATATCCTCTCATTTTTAATTGCCCCTTTTAGCCAATAGAGTGCTTCTTGTAGTGCCCCTCGAGCTGAAATATCACTCTGCTCATTATTATGTTTTTTTTTTGTTTTTTTGCCATTAGAATAGGTAAAATAGATCCTGATAAGTTTATGAATATTGTTGTTGTTGTTTTATTGGCGTTTTATTTAGTTTTGAATATTTTCACTAATCATTTGATGAAATAATCGAATATTTGTTTAATTTTTCTTCCCAATTGTTGAGGATGTTTAAACAATTAAAGGCTGTTAGACCTATAGGGATAATACAGTTTTTGGTCAAATAGTATTTAGTAACAAAAACTTGTCAGTTATCATTAAGTGATGCTAGAATGAAAGAAAAACATATCAACGGCTAAGCTAGTTACCGGGCTGTTTTCATTCAATAAACGGCTCTTAAGACTTAACACAAGAGGGTGCCCTCCAGACACCACAAGTTTGAACCATTACAAAAATGATATGTAATATTTTGTTTAAAAAAATAATTCAATAAAGAGATCGTAAAAACAATTTAAAAACCAATTTCGTTGGTATTTTTTATAGAAATGTGTAGGACTTATTAATATTTTCTTAAATTATTAAATCAAAGTTGGTCCCCAATCACATTTATTCCAAACAAATATATTTATGGATATTTTAGCCGTTTTTTAACCGATTTTGATCAATAAAATTTGATTTTGTCATTAAAATTGTATGCCTTTACAAATTTTAAACCTAGTTTTTCATTACCTCATAAAACAATTTTGTTTGAAGCGCCCTCTAAACCAAAACTGAACTACCCCTTTAAAGACAGACCTGAAGGAGAGTTAGAGAGTGACAAAAACAAAATTATCGTACCAGCCAGCACGATGAATTGAGCAGGCTTCCCAACCTAGACCTAGAATTCGAGTTTTTAGATTTAGATTCAGAGTACAAAATCAATCATTGCGAAAAACAAAAAACTTACTTAGAACTCCATGTTGTTCTTACATATTGACATACCTTGTTGTGTATTCGTATTACCAATAATAGAGACATGGAACATGATTCAGTTATGAATTTATCTTTCGTTATATAACAGTCAACCTCTCTAGCAGCCAATCTGTCTATTGTGGCCGCCAAAATTGATCCCCTGCAGGGAAAACAGTGTTATGGAACCTGTCTATATTGGTCACCTGTCTGCAGTAGCCACTATTCTTGTTTGCCTTATACGCAGTTTGACTGTGCATGATGTGACAATTGTGAAAGTAATCTCATATGCAGCAAATAATCAACAATTTTGATACATTTTACAGTCCATGATAGATTTATTTATTGTATTTATGATTGAAAATGTTTGTATATACAAAATTCTCCCTGTGAGATTTTGAACTATCAGAATATCGGCTGTGTACAAAGTCAGAGATTTGAGTAAGTAAATTTAACTCGGCATTTTCGCTCATTACTCGTCCATGTAGTACATTGGCCATATTGGATCACAGAAATACACATATTTTTGCACATGTAGACACTTTTAAGAGAAAGTGGATTTTGAAATACCTGCTGAACCACATCAAAAGTGACAGAGATTTTAGAATCGTTAATGATACAGATTGATTGCATGCCTTTTAGAGCTTCCAATGCATGATTTAAATATGAAATAGTTCACCTTAAGAATAGATTCCGCTTAGTCACTTTAATTGACCAGAAACAGGTTTCCTGTATTTGCTAACAACTTTCTCTTCTCCAGACAGCATTGCGCAATACCACTGGCGGTGTTTTAACGAGTGTCGACATAATATATATGTGGGAATCCCCACCGTTTGAAAATCAGGGCCCATATTCATTAAAGCCCGCTAGCTTAGTTTCATGATAACACTATTTTGGATGATGTGGCTATTTTTTCAAAGCACAGTCTTTTTGTTGCTAACTAGTAGTCTATCGGCTCATGTAAAACAACAAATTTGTCATATATAATCTTGAAAAGTGTTGTTGCCATTTTTTCTTTTTGGTCACAGGGTGCATTTTGGCGATTATAAAGATGACGGTTCGTCTTTAATGATACCCTCCCTCAGTTATTATTTACGTTCAATGCGCGTGTCACATGTAACTTTGTAGTATCATTGTTTTGCTTCGAATCAATAACTTGGTAGCGACAAGTTGAATACGTGTGCTCTTAATGGATCTGTTCATTGTTCTGCTGCATGAGTTGAATGAAAAGGAAAAGGAAAAGGAAAATTAATTGACATCGCTTTTGGCGTCTATCCATCAGGACAATCACCCGTGACAAATATTGTGCCAATTGCCTGACGTGATTTAAGAATAGAGTTGAATCGGTAAGAAAAAATAAAAACCTTATTAAATTATGCAAGATATGAACAATGAAAATGCATCAACTGTAAAGCGTCGTGATGCAACAACTTGAAGGAACTACAGCGTCTAGATGGCCTAATTTTCACAATTGGGCTCTCTATACGTAATTTTTTCCTCAATAAAAAGAATTTGGCAGTCATTTCCCATGAAAACAATCAATTTTGGGGTAATTAGTAAATATCTAATCTACAAGTCGCACAATATCCGTCGTATTTTGAATATAGGAGGCAAAGCGTCACGATTCCTTTATTTTTGTTTCCAATTCGAATTGTTTCATTGATCGCCCCCGCCTTTCCGAAAATTAGATAATGTTTTTTTTTTATAATTAATTTTTTATTAATTTTGATAACATGGATTTGTATGTGGTGGAGTGTGTATACTGTACGGTGCGTGCACGCGCGCACGCCTCGTGTGTGTGTGTACTTGCGCGCGCGTTTGTGTGTGTGTGTGTGTGTGTGTACGTGTGTGTTTGTGTGCGTGTGTTTGCGTGTGTGTGTATGTGTTTGTGTGTAGGTGTGCGCGCAAGCGCGTGTATGTGTGTTTGCGTGTGTGTGTGTGTGTGTTTGAGTGTGTGTTTGTGTGTGAGTTTCAATTTAAGTTACTCCATGGGGCAATTTACACTAAAGATAATTTATTTAGATTTGGACAACTTGTGTTCGTACTGTAAACGGGAAAGGGAAACATATTCGCATTTATTTTTATTTTGTTTAAATGTAAAATTGACATGGCAAGCTTTGATACAACGTTTTTTGTTAGATGAAATAAAGGACTTAAATTGGCGGGATATATTTGTTGGATTGTCAGGTAATTCAAATAGAATAAAATGTTGCAATACCATCATTTTTATGGTAAAATATATTTTATTTGTATTTAGAAAAGAGGGTGTTCTACCTTATATTGATAAAATACAGAAACTGTTATTGGATTATAAGGCCCAGGAAAAGGGAATAGCAATTAAAATTGGAAAATTAGGACTACATTTACAAAAATGGGAAACGGTAAAATTAGAATAAGATTGAAAGAATGAACTCTTCATATGTGATGTTTCCCCCGTGAGCTTGTAAAAAAAAAATTTTAAAAGTATTTTAAAAGTATTGATTTAAATATGTATTTTGTAAGCATTATTATTATTTTTTTTTTAAAGGATGTGAGCAGATTTCCGGGGTAGGGTTGGGGGGGGGGGGGGGGAAGGTGAGTGTGTAGGGGTGTGGAAGGGGGATGAGAGAAGTAGCGTGTCTTACTTCTTTTTATTTTTTGTTAAATCTCCATTGTGTTTAATTTTTGTGAATTACACTTGATTTGTACACTTGAGATGTAAACTTGTATTTTCAAAAATGTTATTCAATTGTAAATGTTATGTTAATAATTTGGAGAAATAAAAAATCATTTTAAAAAAAAAGAAAAAAAAGTGTGTGTGTGTGTGTGTGTGCATGTGTGTGTGTGTGTGTGTGATGATATGACAATTTTTTTGAAAGACATAGACTCAATAAGAAGGTTGCAATATATATTTGAAGAATATATAAGAATATATAAGAATTTGAAAAAAGTTAGTGGTTTAAAGGTGAATAAGGAAAAGACACATTTTATGTATATGGGTGAGGAAACTCATCCATAGGGGTAGGGGGTAGAGGGTGTTTGTTTTGTTTTGTTTTTGTTTTTGTTTTTGTTTTTGTTTTTGTTTTTGTTTTTTCTTCTTTTTATCATAGCTTAAAAACCTCCAATTATTATTATTCGTTTGTAGTTCATAATTATGTGATGTAAGATGTGTAATTGTTTATATATGTAAGGTAATAATTTATACTTTCTTTCATTAGAATTGTAATTTGTTTTGTTATCTGTTTAAAGGGATAGTTGAGTATTGGTCAAACTTAACTTTAGTAACCAAAACCTGCACCATTACGGTACAACTAACAGTTATAACTCCACCATGCTCGAAAAGTATACACAATTACAAACGACAAAGTAAAACCCCTGTTATTCAAAAACAGCCGTTACAACTCAAGAGTCAAATTATAACTTAAGAGAACGCTAGCGCGAAGCGCTAGCGTTCTAGGTCCTCCTGATATGGGACTGAAAATGAATATTGTTTGTGCACGCTAATTGTGCTTAAAATTATACATATGATACGGTACTTACCACCCATTTATTCTCCAATATGTGATCCAACCATCGAGTGGATTAAAGTTATGATTTCCCCCCCCCCCCCCCATTCCGCTAAAAATCAGTGATTTATGCGCCTCCTCGACTTCTCTCCGTGTGTTAGCGCGACTCCGAATGGCCGCCGATGCGAACGGCGCTATATCAGTCGCGCTAACACACGGAGAGAAGTCGAGGAGGCGCATAAATCACTGATTTTTAGCGGAATGGAGGAAAAAAAAAATCATAATTTTAATCCACCCGATAGTTAGATCAAATATTGGAGAGTAAATCGGTGGTAGGTACCGTATCATATGTATAGTTTTAAGCACAATTAGCGTGCACAAACAATATTAATTTTCAGTCTCGTAGTAAGAGGACCTAGAACGCTAGCGCTTCACGCTAGCGTTCTCTTGAGTTAGTGTCAAAAGTGATGTCCGGACGTCAATCACTTTTATATAATATTTTGAAAGCAAATTTCACAACAATTAGAGCATTTGAAGTGGAATTATTATTATTTCCAATGTTTTTTTCGATGATCTTTCATATGGAATTGAAATCAACCAAATCCGTTACAAATTATTTAAAAAAAAAAAAAAAAATTTTGGGGGTGGGCACTTCGGAAAATACCAATACTCCACGCTCCCTATAAGATGTTCACATTGGACATATTTTGTTTATGTATATTCAATTGTAACATGTTTTAATTTTGAGGAATAAAAATCACTTTAAAAAAAATAAAAGTGTGTGTATATATATATCTGTATACGAGATTGATCCTCGTGAACGGCAAATCATCAAGGTGTAAGAACCTGTCTACGCCACTGATAATATTTGACTAAAACTGTACTATCCCTTTAAAACACTTTCATGAAAGCTTTCCCAGGTAACAAAAAAGACAGACCCGTGATTAACCGATGACATTTTTTCCCCGTCTTTTCTGACAGATAATGGAGTCTTCAGTAAATACATAGCCCAACCAGATTGGGGAATTTCGTCTCGTCTTGAAAGCTACTTCGCGCGACAGGATACTACTTCGACCAAAGGAGGGTGCTAGTTCTTCGTCCTCGGTCGAGCCGTCATGTCCCTTGTAGAACCACACAAGGCATCTGCATAAGGTTCCAAGCAGCAACGTGAGTTCTATGATCATTACTAGGACAATGACACCCAAGCAAGCTATTGCTTTCAAAGATTATAAGAGATTAGGATAAATAATCTCGGAAAGTTATATCATAATCGAGCAAGAAACAAGACAACTATGGCTCTTTGAAAGTGTTTCTATCGGGGACCCAAATTGGCAACGCACTCCATGTGTTTTGTATACAAATGTCCAATTTGATTTCAGTTCCCTTCAGTCACATATTTCTCTCATAATGTTGTGTGTACAAAATGTTCTAAAATTGAATTACATGTATAATCAACTCAAATGAAGGGTTAAACATATTATATATTGTGAGAAAATTAGAAATAAACATTAACCATTTAACAGTTTGTATGCAAAACGTATGGGGAATTGTCCACAACTTTTCCAGTGTGCATTGAGTCACTCGTAGAAATTAATAGATGAATAAAAAAGGTCATAGTTTTCCGACTTCGAGACCGATCATGCTCAAGCTATCAGAGGCTATTCTGCCTATTAAAGTGTCGTAGCTCAAATAACGATTTGTCTGGGTTTAATTGTCTTTAAGGTGACTGTGTTGTCTTCTTAGTGCTATTCAACGAGCTTACAGAAAGATGTTATGTTTTTAATACGAACACTCTGCACCTTACACACACACACACACACACACACACACACACACACACACACCCACACACACACACACACACACACACACACACACACACACACACACACACACACACACACGCACACACACACCAATACACACACATTGTTTTGTTGCGAAGACACGGCACTAATATATTTCTCGAAAGCGCCCTCTTGAATGGACGGCACAATAGTAATGCTTTATTGCTTTATTGCAATAATATGTCGCGAGTATTATACTCTTTTTGCCGAGCAGCCTTTATTAAACGCTCAAGTAATTAAATGATGTTATGCCATGCACCAATATTTGCTTTGCGTATAACACAACACAAAAAGGTAGGACATTATATTATTGTATTGTATTTTATTTTTTGTTACATAACGTAACATGGGCGTTTATAGAGAGCAATATCAAAACACCTACAGAGCGCATATGATTTTGCTCTGCATTATTTATAAAGAGAAGATTATTCTAACTTTGATACAAAATTAAATATATAAATAGATGAGTAAACAGATAAATTAATGGCAATACAAATGTAGTTGTGTGTTTTCTCTTGAAGGAGAAGATGGCTGACGGGAAGACTTTGGAACTTCCTGCCCTTGGCAGACCTATGCAGCTGGGGATGCTCTACGACTGCCGCGACGACACGCCCATCCATGGGTTTACGCTGTGGGATCCTCAGTTCCTCAAGAAAAACCGTTACGTCCGCACACAGCAAGGAACTCAATTCAACATCCTTGCTTCGGACAGCATCAACGACAAGTTGACGGCACTCAACGTCGAGGCTTCCCTAAAGGCCAGTCTCCTGGGTGGACTCGTCAAGGTCAAGGGCTCTGCAGAGTTCATCAGTGACAAGAAGACAACCAGTCGTCAGTTCCGACTAACACTTCATTGCAAAGCTACGGTAAGGTTAGAACAGCTAACGATGAAACACTTAAGCAGACGCAGTGTTCAGTATCCACAAGTATTCATGCATGGCAAAGGTACCCATGTTGTAACGCACATACTCTACGGGGCACAAGCTTTCTTTGTTTTTGACAGGTATCTGAAGCAGGAAGAAAGCGAGCAGCAGGTGAAAGGTCTCGTGTCTGAGATCATCAAGAAAATCCCATGCTTCAACATGAAAGGTGAAGGCGACTTGAGACTAACTGAAAGTGAGAAAGATGAAGCCAACAACCTCAAATGCAAGTTCCATGGAGACTTCGCCCCGCAAAGTAACACGGCAACATTTCAGGAGGCGATAGCTGCCTACAACCAGCTACCATCAATGCTTGGGGAGTCTGGGGAGTTTGCGGTGCCTTTGACTGTTTGGCTTTATCCACTGTCCAAGATGGATTACAAAGCGGCAAATCTGGTCCGAGACATCAGCATGAGCGCCATCGATCATATTCAGGATATCTTTGAGGGTTTGGATCAGTGGAAGATCAAATGTGACGATCTAGGAAAGTTCAACATTTGCACAGCTTTTCCAAAGTTAAAAGAAAAACTTGATCTCTCCAGAAAGTTGGTTCATGAGTACAAGCGTTCCCTACAGCGAAATATCGCACAAGCACTACCAAAGATTCGTGGCGGAAAATCAAAAGAAAAGATACTTCTTGATATCATTTCTGAGTGCGAGCAATCTCCGTTCAATGTGCACCAGTTGGAACGGTGGGTGAAATGTAGACAAAAAGAGATTAAAATCCTAGAATCCTTTATGAAAGGCTTCGAGTCTTCCAGAGTAATCCGTTCTCGTGAAGACCTGAATGAGCTACTGTTGGATTTCTCGGTCAAACAAATGATAGTCTTCTCTTTCTCTTCAGTAGGGCTTGAAGATGAATACCTCAAAGCTCTTTCACGCTACATCAGATCCCAAACAGCTGTACCATATTCACCAGGACGTGAATGGTTCGAGAGTGCGGCCATGTTAGGGAGCATCAAAATCAAGGCAACGCAGTTCAGGGAGTTTGCAGCTGTAAACAGAGAGTCAGAAAAGATATCCTTTTGTGTGATGGGTTTCGATGACGGAGATAAGGCGACTGGCGATGGTGGATCTATCTTCCTGTACGAGGACGGATTTCTCAGCAAGAAAGGTTTCGTACCACCTGGAGCACCTGGACAGCCAGAAGTCCTCACGAGATCCCATGATTATGTGGAACTTATATGGGCTGCACCAAATGCTGGTTTTTCATGCGTCAATACTTACATTGTGCGATATAGAGAAGCTTCTTCTACACAGGATACTGGATGGTCTGAATACAAAACAGAAGATTCAACCATCAGTGTAACCATACGCAACCTGAGACCCAACACCACCTATGAATTCTCGGTAGCTGCTTCCTGTGAGTTGGGGGAATCTCAAGCAAGTCCAATAAGCAACGCTACAACTTTCCCGTCGTGCCCTCCTCAGGGTATTAGAAGGGCAAGCATCACTGTGGCGTGGGATAAGCCCAGTGCAATGGCTGATGGACTGAAGGGGTTGAAATACATAGTGAAGTCCATACCAGTTGGTGACACCAATCCAGATCACGTGTTGTTGAACGAAACAGAAGGGAGTGAATGCCTGTGTCATATCGAAAACATGGAACCAAACAAGACATACAGCATATCGGTATCTGCCAGGTATGGAACAGCAGGGGATAGTGAGTTTTCTAGACCGGTAGAAATCACTGCAACACCAGCAATAACTCAACGTTCGATGAACATCAAAGAGTTAATTGCGAGGTGCGATAGGATAAGGTGGGGGAACCATTCAAAGGGCGAAATATCTGTTTACAGACTACCTCTGACCAAAGGCAAACAAGGGGGACATGGTAATCACCAAACCTACTGTTTTGGGGAAGCGACTCATCCAGGTAAACAACATTTGGTTCTCATGGTTGTAGGGGCTACGGGAGCAGGAAAGAGCACACTCATCAATGGAATGATAAACTACATATTCAACGTGGAATGGGACGACACCTTCCGTTTCAAGATCGTCGCTGACGATGGAGAAAACAAGACAAAGAATCAAGCACAAAGTCAGACACAACTAATCACTGCTTATACCATCAACCCCACAACGTGGTCACGTCTTGAATCAAAATTGACGATAATTGACACACCTGGATTTGGAGATACAAGAGGCATTCATCGAGACAAAGCGATCGTTAATCAGATACGCGACTTCTTTTCAGATTCGTCTTTGCACCAGATTGACCACATAGACGTCATTGGCTTTGTCGCACAGGCATCACATGCCAGACTGACGCCCACTCAAAGGTACGTATTTGACTCCGTGCTGGCAATTTTCGGCAAAGACATCGAACACAACATTTCGTTGCTGGCGACGTTTGCTGACGGACAGAAGCTTCCAGTAATAGATGCTATAGAAGCAGCGAACATTCCATGCTTAAACAACGTATTCAAGTTCAACAATTCTGCATTGTATGCTAACAAAACCAATGTTTCCAAATCCCCTGGCTGCACTAGTCGCGTGAACCGTAATGGTGCTTACAGTAGAGCAGAAGAGGATACTGGCTTCGGCAATATGTTCTGGGAAATGGGAACCGAGAGCATGCGAGATTTCTTCTCAGCCGTGAGGAAATTCCAACCAAGAAGTCTTACACTCACACAAGAAGTCTTAGCCGAACGGGAACGGTTAGAAGCAGCTGTAGAAGGCCTACAGCCACAGATCCAGATGGGATGTAGTAAGCTTGATGAACTTCGGGAAGAGCAGCGAATTCTGGAACAGCACGAGGCCGACATTGAAGGAAACAAAGACTTTACCTATATGGTGGAAGTTCAAAAAAGTCGCAAAATCGACGTACCAGAAGGTACATACATCACGAACTGCTCTCGCTGTCACTACACATGTCACTATCCATGCTATATTGCTGATGACAGTAAGAAAGCTGGTTGCGCAGCCATGACGGGTGAGGCTAGTGATCGGGTGTGTGGTGTTTGTCCAGGAAACTGTATCTGGAATGTTCACTTCAATCAAGCGTACAGATTTGAATACTACAGTGAGAAGGAGACAAGGAAATACTCTGAGCTTGAAATTAGATACAACGACGCGACTGGCAAGAAGCTAACCGTCGAGCAGGTTTTCAAAAAGCACCAGGAGGAATTTGTCGCTGTACAGCAGTGTGTCTACCAGCTGATCACAGAGTCGCACAGATGCCTCAAGCGTCTAGAAGAAATCGCGCTGAGACCGAACCCTCTCAGCACACTGGACTACGTGGATCTCATGATAGAGGCTGAGAAAAGGGAGGGGAAACCAGGATGGGGAGCCCGAGTCAACGCATTAGAGGGCATGCGTAAGGAGGCAGAGATAATGTCCCAAATCAAGGAAGCGGATTTCAACCCCTTCAAGCAATACGAGGAGAGCTTTGTGGGAAAAGGGATGAAGACGAAGGGGGCGTGGGGGGGCTTCATCAATTTCATATCAGCACCATTTAGAAGTGGTAACTAGAGCAGTATGAATTGTAAAACAATGGACACTCATAAACCAAACTGACTTTAGATATTATTCATATCTTGATTCTGCTCTAACTAGATGTCCGTAAACCATGTAGGACCCTTTGTCGAAGGGAACCTTCTGCGCTTAAATAACATCATCTCTCTGATGTGCTACCCAAATCAATGTTTAATCTAAAGATGATGAACATTGTAAAGTTGTCGTAGATGAACATGACAAAGTGTAGTATCAAATGAACATAAATGATTAAAGCAACTTTGTTAGATTTGAGCTAGTTACAACCATTGCTATAATTCTCTACACGTAATGGTATGAAATTTCTCCGCAATTTACCTATTATAACTGAACGTATAATTATACTGTTCTTTTTTTATTTGCGTAAACTTTCGCACACATTTATAAACGTTCTTGTCGACCTCACATTGCATTGTAAAATTATGTTTATATTAACAGAAAGGTATATCGAACACTGTTTCGTTCATGAAATTTATCAAATATTGTTAATAACAATTGTATAATTAAATGACTCGCAGAGACTGATGGGGACCATTGTATGTGTAGAAAAAAAACATGTATTAATATCATACACTAGCCGATGATAATGATATGAGCCTATCTCACGCATTACAAGCTATCCAAATGGCTCCTTCTGGACGGGCTTACCCCTTTACCATGTTTAGAATAACTTGCTTTTGCAAGAGGAGCAATCAGGTTTTGGCCGTACTACCTGATTACTGCGATGGCTTCGATACTCTCTGATATAGCTATATCATTGAACTGCCTGAAAATTATATAATAAATTAGTACCCTTAACCATACTATACGACCACTTCCATTTGACTGCGTATAAATTCGTGGTTGGCTGCTCAAAGCCTCCCATATCTTCGAATGGCAGGCGACTTTGCACACCCTTGCTTCGATACTCACTCGATGAACATCAACAGTATCGCTTGGTGACCAACAAGCTCTGCTAAAGGGGTGGTGCAGTTTTGGTATTAAGGATGAGCTTTTATAACCAAACGTGCACAATAACATCTCAAACGAATAGTTATTACTCCACCATGCTCGAAACGTATAGAAAATTCGACTCGGACTAAGTTTTAAAAAAAAGCCTGTTATCATTCAAACAGAGCCATTCAAACACAAGAGGGCGTTGTTTAAAAAAGCATTGATTTGAACCATTCTTCATACAAAATTAAGCATTTGATGTTTTGTTGAAATAATGATTAAATAGAGAGATCATCGACAACTATTTACCAATATCATTGTAAAGCGCTTAAAGATGATTATCAATCATTAGGCGCTATATAAATCGAGTATTATTATTATTAATATTATTTAAAACCCTCTTTTGAAATTTTTTTAAAAAGTGTAAGCATTTGTTTTGTTTTGAAAAATCACCTTATAAATCTGGGGCCCAGATTTATTCCAATCGGATATATTTATTGATATTTTAGGCGTTTCTGAACCAATTTAGATCAAGTAAAGTTTATTCTGTCATTAAAATTGTATGCTCTTTCAAATTTTACACTCAGTTTTTCATTATCTCACAAAACAATTATTTCGTGCAGCGCCCTCTGTACCAAAACTGAACTACCCTTTTAAAACTCTAAATGATGGCCTTCCATCAAGGATCTGTCTTGGCTTCAATGTTCTTTATTTGTTAACGGCACTTGACCTGTATGAGACTAATTCGGAGAATATGATAATCTCTCGCTACCAATCAACTGACTTAAAGGTAATTAACACCGTCCACACCCAAGAAAGGAGAAATTGAGAACTACTACCCCTACCATGCCTACATGGCTCCAACACATCCATTTTACCCAAGCAACCAATACGCAAAGGCAGATTCAAGCCCACATTATGCAGGGGAATATTCACTAATGAAATGCACCCAAGTTATTCTGAAGTTATCATGGACCACAGTGTATATGATGACGAGGAGTATCCTAACAAAATTAGACTGGAGTCAACATCGTCAGCTTGCAGAGAGGCTGGGGATCAAACACTCGTATCCTCGATTCCTCCGTACTGCATGTCTAGCACTGCATTATGTGCAGAGCTAGTACCGCTCATCAGCTGAACAATGATTAAGTCAGCATGCTTCAGTAAACATCCGTGAAATCATTACTGAATCACCAATGAATTAACATCCTCCAAACGGGTCCATGTTCTCGCTTACATAATTTACATAGATGAATAAACCCGTCTAGAATCGAGCCAGCAGGTTTTGACCTCCCCATGCAGGAAACAACATCAGTCTTCAAACCGGTTCCTGTCACTAATATGTGCAAAGGCCCCGGACAGGATTGTCCGATACATTGAATGCACTCTGATATGTCCTATTATCGTGCTAATAAGGTGAAACACCAAAAATCAGATTCGGCGCTCGTCTGGCTCACTGATACTGACTTTATTCGAGCTAGCTATCGTTGGGTGTTATCGGCCTCCCCCGTGCTTCCTATGTAGAAAAGGATACACGGAATGCAATCCGTCTCTCGGATCGGTCTTTGAATAAAGGTTCCTTGTATGAGACAATCTTTCAATATAAAGCTGTCGTGTAATTGTAACGTGTTAACAACACCAAACAACAAAATTGCGCTACTTTTCATTGTTTACTTTTAAAAAGTCGAATTTTCTTTAGCTTTATATATGCGTCATATTGTACATACGTTTTTCATTATTATATTACGAACAAGTTTACTGAATTCAGATTTCGTGGTTCTTTTTCAATTCAATGATCAGAATATTTCTTTCTGATGTTTAAGTTGTGGCAATTAACTGGTGCAATATGATCGCGAACTATCATGTATTGCCTATTCGTGTTTACTCTACTGTGACAATGTGTATATATCTTGTAAAACTTTGTTTCTAATGATAATACGTGTATACATAATTCGCGTTGCAATTATGAGAACACAAATGGTATGATATTAAATGATGATATGAAACGGATTCCTTTACTGCTATTTAGATATATATCAATATTTATCAATATATAACAATGAATTTCAATAAGAAGCTCCGTGGAAAGATTTTTAAAGTGATATTTCGGCCATAGGCCTTTGTCAAACTGACAAATTTATATCAATATATATCAATATATATCAATATATCAATATATCAATATATATCAATATATATATAAGACAAAAAACACCGTAAGAAAACATATATATGTATATATATACACATATAATTCAAATCCATATTCTGTACATATCCGTATATACTCATTACGAATGTGGGTATTAACATGTCGTTGCATTACTGGTAAAAAAAAATCGCAAAAGTATCATCATGATTATATTATAGGCCTATTCGTGCCTACTCTAATGTGTCAATGTGTGTATGTTCCTGGTAACATATCTTGTAAAGCTTTTTTTTTTTTTTATAATACCTGTAAACATAATTCGTGTTGCAATTATGAGAACACATGATATTTTAATTTATGAAACGGAATGATTATATTGTGAGTGTGATACATTAAGTTTCTGTATACATGTCCGTATTACGATTGTGAATATTTACATGATGTTGCATTAATTTTCCCGGTGAAATATAATCGGGAACTATCATGTATATAGGCCCATTCGTGCCTATTCTGCTGTAAAAATATGTATATCATATCTTGTAAAACTTTGTTTCTAATTATACTTGTATACACGATTCGCGTTACCTATGAGAACTCATGGTATGATTGTGAAGCGAATATTTGTTGATGATATGAAACGGGATTATTTTATAATTTAATTACAATTGTGGATATTAACAATTTGTTTGCATTGGCGACTGCTGCCATTCAAAAAAGCATGAATTCCAATAGTTATCATAATAGACTGTTAAGATGTCAAATATTTGTATCAACACGTAAAGCTACGATGACTTGATGCATGAAAGATGAGCATAATTCTCAAAATATGTAATTGTATTTGTATTGTTAGAATAATTGTCATACAAATAATCTTAATTATTACATTTTGTGAATCAAATCTTGAAGATTGATCCATATTATCATCATAATCGATTACATAAAAATAACAAAAATTAAAACGTACATTACTGATGACAATGCTGTATTTATATTTTCGTGTTCTGTATGCAACATGGTCTGATTCGTAACTATATGAGTCAAATTTTTGCGAAATGGAAAACGCTTTTAGCAAATCTTGTTAGCCTCGGGAGTGTTAAAATGTCATTAATATATTAATTGATTTTATTAAACCCTACTTTCCTTTGTTAAGCCTTATTATGTACTATAATCTTCATTTCAATAGTTCCAATATGACTTAATTGTATTGCATGTATACAGTGATTTTGCATTTATCGCCGACAATGACATTTCTATTTCATAGCCAGGGGTTTATGCCCAATGTCATTTTAAAAGCTATCCCTCATAACTATCCAAAATTACTTAGATACATAATTCTGATGTAACCTTTCTAAATCCCACTTTGCTTTGTTCATGCTAGAAAGATACATATATTTTTCATGAGTTATATACTTGTGAAGCTTAACTTATCTTATATATGGTACATGTAACTGATATGATGATTGCTCTTTTGATGTAAATGTTTAGTTCTGTCTATTTACATTTATCATGTTACAAGCATAATGCAATTCAGCCGTCGGCTGTGAGACGTGTTTGGTAAAAACCTGCTTTCAATCAGCTCAATGCAAACCAATATCCGTGAAAATTCATCTGAATTGTTGCTAAAATCTTCTACTTTAGGGGTAAAAATATACCATTTTTACGGCAGGAAAGTGTTGATATGAAGACTTTTCCAATGTTGTTTTGCTTGTAAAGTGTATAACAGAAAGGATGATATTCGGGTATTGAAATGAATGCAACCCGGCAAAAAATGCCCCTATACCGATGCATTTCAAATTGAAAATGCCCAATCACAGTGGCTAAACGTGTGTGTTATCATCAAAACACTAATAGTCATTCTACCATGCTTGCATACCTGCCAACATTTGAAAATGAAAATTTTACTCTCATGTGAGCGAAGCGCGCATCGGGAGCGCGAAGCACGAAGTCCTTTGCGGCCGGGATCCAGCTCTAGTGTTCTAGATACTCTCTTGTGCTATCTTAGCCTTATTTTTAAACATATATGACCACACTGAATGAGCAATACTTCAATGATAAAGATCATGAATATTTTGGCTTAATGAGCGTTATATATGTATGAGCTATATGTATGTGTGTATATACATGTATATGCACATGTATATTTACTTTTTGAAAAGAAAGAAAAAAGAAAGAAAAAGAAAAGAACAAAAAAAGAACAAAAAATTGATATATATATATATATTTTTTTTTTTTTTTTTTTCCCGACTTAAAAATCGTACTCGTTCGATTTTTTTACCCTTTTTTGAGTAAAACATCGGACTAAATACGACAAAATCGGACTGGTTGGCAGGTATGCTTGAATGGTAGAAAGCGAATAATGGTTTATTTAAAATGCCGTTTGAAGTTTTTATCATAAATGTCCATACATGTAAAATCGCTAGTGAATGTCAGCTTCGAATGGCTTTGTTTGAGCATATAATGTCGGCCGTTTCTGAGCGGATTTTGATCAAACAGACGTTGTTTTGATTTTAAAATTATAAGCCAATGTAATTCCTGTCCATTTATTAGTTGTCTTAATTGGTAACCAACCCCACATGAAAGAGTGATTTACCAAAAAGTAATATAAGAAAACAATTACTTTTTCTTTCTTGTAATTATTACATTGTTTTATATTATTATTATGTGTAATTTTAGTTTATCGTTGATTGATGAACATATTAGTGTGACTAAAGATTTGTCAATGTAGTATGGTACGTGTCTACCAGAAGTGCACGTATTGTATAATCATTC